>MJUU01042397.1:291744-307689 GCA_002080025.1 Modiolus philippinarum
GAGCATTTGGTTGCCATGGAAACAAAACCAGAAACTTTTTTTTGGAAAATCCGGTTTTCTGATTAAAAAGAAGGAATTTTGAGAAATATGCATTACATAGCTTATAAGGGAAACCCCTGCACAAATTTATTTGGAAAGGGTCTGAAATTGGGTGTAATGGACAAAACAGCACTTTGTTGTCATGGAAATAAAACCAGAAACACATTTTTTTGTTGAAAAAATGAGTTTTCTGACAAAAAAAAAGGAATTTTGAAAAATATGTAACCCCTGCCCAAATTTTCTTAGGAAAGAGATCTGAAATTGGATATAATGGACAGAAGAGCATTTGTTTGCCATGGAAACCAAACCAAAAGCATATTTTTTGGGAAAATCCGGTTTTCTGATTAAAAAGAAGGGATTTTGAGAAATATGCATTACATAGCTTATAAGGGAAACCCCTGCCCAAATTTTTTTGGGGGGGATTTGGTTGCCATGAAAACAAAACCAGACCTTTTTTTATTATCATTATTATTATTTTTTTTTTTGAAAAAGAGGGTTTTCTGATAAAAAAGAAGGAATTTTTGGAAATATGCATTATATAGGTTATAAGGAGAACCCCTGCCCAAATTTTTTTTGGGAAAGTGTCTGAAATTATGTGTAATGACAAAAGAGCATTGATTTGGTTGCCATGGAAACAAAACCAGAAACTTATTGTTTTGGAAAATTTGGGTTTTCCAATAAAAAAGAACGAATTTTGAGAATTATGTATTACATAGGTTTTAAGGGGAACCCCTGCCAAAATTTTCTTTGGAAAGAGGTCTAAAATTGGATGAAATGGACAAGGAGCATTTGGTTGCCATGGAAACAAAACCAGAGATTTATTTCTTTTTTAAATCAGGTTTTTTTTATAAAAAAGAAGGGATTTTGAGAAATATGTAATACAAAGGTATTCAGGGGAACCCCTGCCCAAATATTTTTGGGAAAGTGTCTGAAATTATGTGTAATGGACAAAAGAGCATTTGGTTGCCATGGAAACAAAACCAGAACCTTATTTTTTTGGAAAAATTAAGTTTTTTGATAAAAAGGAAGGAATTTTGAGAAATATGAATTACAAAAGGTATTAAGGAGAACCCCTGCCCAAATTGTTTTGGGAAGGTGTCTGAAATTATGTGTAATGACAAAAGATCATTTGGTTGCCATGGAAACAAAACCAGAACCTAATTTTTTGGAAAAATCAGGTTTTCTGATAAAAAAGAAGGAATTTTGAGAAATATGTATTACATAGCTTATAAGGGGAACCCCTGCACAAATTTTCTTTGGCAAGAGGTCTAAAATTGGATGAAATGGACAAAGAGCTTTTGATTGCCATGGAAACAAAACCAGAGATTATTTTTTTTTAAAATCAGGTTTTTGGATAAAAAAGAAGGAATTTTGAGAAATTTGTATTACAAAGGTATTAATGGGAACCCCTGCCCAAATTTTTCTGGGAAAGTGTCTGAAATTATGTGTAATAGGCAAAAGAGCATTTGGTTGCCATGGAAACAAAACCAGAACCTTATTTTTTAGGAAAAATTAACTTTTTTGATAAAAAAGAAGGAATTTTGAGCAATATGTATTACAAAAGGTATATAACTTTTTTTGAAATATCTGTTTTTTTTTTATAAAGAAAAAGGAATTTTGAGAAATATGTATTACATAGGTATTAGGGGGGACCCCAGCCCATTTTTTTGGGGGGGAGGGTCTGAAATAATGCATAATGACAAAAGAGCATTTGGTTGCCATGGAAACAAAACCAGAACCTTANAAAAAAGAAGGAATTTTGAGAAATATGTATTACATAGCTTATAAGGGGAACCCCTACCCAAATTTTTTTTTTAAAGGGTCTGAAATTGAAAGTTATGGTCAAAAGAGCATTTGGTTGCCATCGGAACAAAACCAGAAACTTATTTTTTTTTAATCTGTCTTTCGATAAAAAAGAAGGAATTTTGAGAAATATGTATTACAAAAGGTATTAAAGGGAACCCCTGCCCAAATTTTTTGGGGGAAATGGTCTTAAATTGTGTGAAATGACAAAAGAGCATTTGGGTGCCATAGAAACAAAACCAGAACCTAATTTTATTTATTTAATTTTTTTGGTGAAAAATCTGGTTTTCTGATCAAAAAAGAAGGAATTGTGAGAAATATGTATTACAAAGGTTATAAGGGGAACCCCTGCCCAAATTTTCTTTGGACAGAGGTCTGAAATAGGATGTAAAGGTTAAATAGCATTTGGCTCATGGAAACAAAACCAGAAACTAACTTTTTTTGAAATATCTGTTTTTTTTTTATAAAAAAAAAGGAATTTTGAGAAATATGTATTACATAGGTATTAGGGGGAACCACAGCCCATTTTTGGGGGGAAAGGGTCTGAAATAATGCATAATGACAAAAGAGCATTTGGTTGCCATGGAAACAAAACCAGAACCTTAATTTTTTTTAAAATTGGGTTTTCTAATAAAAAAAAGAAGGAATTTTGAGAAATATGTATTACATAGTTATTAAGGGGAACTCCTCCCCAAATTTTCTTTGGAGGGAGTCTCATAATGCCTTGAAATCTGATATGGGAGTTCGTTTGGGAGACTTTTGTGTTTCGCTTGCGAACACAGTTATCACTTGTTATGTCGCCCCAGACGTAGTCGGGACGACATATTGTTATTGGTCCGTTTCTTTGTTATTATTTTTCTTTATTATTATTCTTTCTTCCAACTATTTTGTCCGGCTATTTTCTCAGAGATGCTTTGACAGAACTCATTCATATTTGGCATAAAGTTGGATCACCATAAGGAGATGTGCACTCAACAAAAAAATTCTCAAAATGGCACCGGTTGCCATGGAAATGGCAAAAAAGGCGGGAAAATCAAAGTGCTCAGAATTGGATGAAAATTTACAGGAAGATTGCTTAGGACATGGGGAAAAGGTTTCGGGTGTCCAAGACTTTAAAATGGCACCGGTTGCCTTGGAAACGGTAAAAAAGGCGGGAAAATCAAGGTGCTCAGAATTGGATGAAAATTAACAGGAAGATTGCTTAGGACATGGGTAAAGGGTTTCCTGTGTCCAAGACTTCAAAATGGCACTGGTTGCTATGGAAACGGCAAAAAAGGCGGGAAAATCATAGTGCTTGGAATTGGATGAAAATTTACAAGAAGATTGCTTAGGACATGGAGAAAAGGTTTCCGGTGTCCAAGACTTCCAAATGGCGCTTGTTGCCATGGAAACGGCAAAAAAGGCGGGAAAATCATTGTGCTCAGAATTGGATGAAACTTTACAGGAAGGTTGCTTAGGACATGGGGAATCGGTTTCTGGTCTCAAAGACTTCAGATTGCACCCGTTTCCCTGGAAATGGCAAAAAAGGCGGTAAAAAGAAAGTGCTTGGAATTGGATGAAAATTTACAGGAAGGTTGCTTAGGACATGAGGAATTGGTTTACGGATTGGCACCTGTTGCCATGGAAGGCGGGAAAATGAACATGCTCCGAATTGTTTGAAACTTTACAGGAAGGTCCCTTACAGCATTTGGGAATTGGTTTCTGGTCTCCAAGACATCAGATTGGCATCGGTTGCTATGGAAATGTCAAAAAGGGCGGAAAAAGGAATTGGTTGGAACTTTACAGAAACATTACCTGAGGTGTGGGAAAATGGTTTTTGCTGTCAAAGACTTCAAAATGGCATCCGTTGCCATGGAAACAGAAAAAGGGGTCAAAATCCAAAGTGCTCAGAATTGAATGAAACTCAACAGACCGGTTGCAAAGATTTTATTGAAGTGATTTGACAGAATTCAATCAAATTTGGTACAAAGCTGGATCGTCATCTGGAGGGTACATGAAAGGAAATTTTTTTTTCCCAAAATGGTTGCCATTTCCAAGATGGACCCCAAAATATATACGTAACATTTCAAGTTGGTCCAATTTCAAGGCAAATTGATTTCTAGATAGATTTTGACACTACAAACAAGATGGAATCATCGACTTGGACGTCTGGGGCGACATCAGCTATTGCTTGCAATTGCAAATCTAGTTATTCTTGATCTTCTTCTTCTCTTTCCGCCAAAAATTTGTCCGACCATTTTCTCAGAGACCACTGGTCCAATCTTAACCAAACTTCATAGGAAGGTGGAACCCTATACAAACAGGTCTTGGAATTTTCAAAATTGTACCGGTTGCCATGGAAACGGCAAAAAGGGCGGGAAAATCAAAGTGCTCGGAATTGGACCAAAATTTACAGGAAGGTTGCTTAGGACATGGGGAATAGGTTTCCAGTGTCCAAGACTCCAAAATGGCACTGGTTGCCATGAAAACGGCAAAAAAAGGCGGTAAAATCAAAGGGCTGGGAATTGGATGAAAATTTACAGTACGTTGCTTATGACACGAGGAATAGGTTTCTGCTGTCCAAAACTTCAAAATTGCACCTGTTGCCATGGAAACAGCGAAAAAAGGCGGGGAAATCAAAGTGCTTGGAGTTGGATGAAAATTTACAGGAAGGTTACTTAATACATGAGGAATTGGTTTCAGGTGTACAAGACTTCAAAATGGCATCCGTTGCCATGGAAACAGAAAAAGGCAGGAAATTTGAAAGTGCTCAGAATTGAATGAAACTCAATAGACAGGTTGCCTACGATGTGTGGAAGTGATTTTTAGCCAAGATATCTGATTTGGGAGTTCGTTTTGGAGACTTTTGTATCAGCATCCTGATACATTTTAAATTTTTATGATTAACACAACTACAATATCACATATTTTGTAATTTTATACCAAATACATATTTGATATGTTGTTAGTACCAAGATGGTATGTTCACTGTAAGAGACAATTTTACATTGATTAAACAGGGTTTTATATTGGTATTCACGTCCCTTTATTCATGTATTCACGCTGGTCCATGATAACGCAGAGACAACGGTGCCAACGCACTGACAACGGTATTTGCAACGCACAGACAATGGGAAAAAATGGCAGTGAGAAGCCACACATTTTTATTTTATAAATTTTAGTCAGTAAAGTATTTAATTCTATTGTTTACAATACCCACTGGAATGTAAAATTATTTCAGAGATCGTTGCATCGTGCTTTTAAAGTGCTTTCGAAATAGTTATATTATGATAAAACTGAAAACCGTTGTAACGCTCATACGGAAATGTGTGTATTTTGGAAATTTTCTGAAATTCTCGTTAAAATACATAAATGTATGAATGGAACCTAAAGCATATAGAAACACACCACCTTTCTGTTTCTTTTCAAAATATTTCTACTTGTTAATCATTTGTAAATTAGTACTTTAATGGTATTTTTCAAGTCAACGCACAGTATAACGATTTCATTACAATGCAAAAACAACGGTGAAGTAAATAGCATATGATATATCCTGTAAGAGATATCTTAAATTTTAAGTTTATTGCAGATAAAAATGTGGTCAGGTACGTTTTTGTTTATTATTTATTGTTATTTTTTATTTAAAAACTGAGTAAAATACTTCCTTCATAAATTGATGCTTAATTCTTTGGACGATCAAGTTTAAGCTAACTATCACACGCCCACTTGTCTAACACATATGCAAAAGTATGAGGAGAACCAAGGGCCATCAAATACCGAGCTATCACGACCAATAGTTTTCCGATAACCATTGCAAGGGGGAAATCCGCTTTTATTAGTTTCAAAGTTTGATATATTCTACATTTAGTGTGATTATGGGATATACGCATGACATGGGTCTGACTGTTTGTTCTAGGCATTAAGCTCGACGCATAAGTGTGACCAAAAAGCTGTATGGTTCTGGAGTTCAATTTGAATTGATTTGGTTTAAAACCTACTTGTAATATTATGGAGCATGTTATAGTAATAAAGGTTTATCGCTGTTGGGAGGTATTGGTCAACATTTCTTTACATAATTGGCAAGGAATCTCGTCCTGTCCCATCTTACTGGTATTTCGACTTCAAACACACGAGGGCTCAAGCCCATGGAATCTCGTGTGTAATTTCCTGTGAGTTTCTGATTTTAAATATCTCTGATAGTTTTCACTGATTTTTTTCTTCAAAAACTATGAATTTAGGGAACTTGGAAGGATCTATTCGCGACACGTAACCAGTCCAAAAACAGTGAGTGAAGAATTACATCAATCAGACTTTCCGTGAATCTTAAAAATACGCTCAAAAGTGGTCGCTTATCCAGACCCATAATTTAGAGTTACAGCTGGAATTACACATCGACTTTTCTGCAATGTTTTTTTTTTTTTCCGACCTGTCAAAGTCGTCACAAAGTGCATGTTTTTAATAAATCAAAAATCTGATGTCGGAGAGTTGTTTCGGCCCACTGGGGCAACTTACAGACTAATTATTTCATTAAGTAAAACCACTGCAGACTGTTGTCTTTGCGTTGTTCCTGAATTGTTGTCTTATGCATTATTTGCAATGCTAATACGCGATTGTACAAAAATCTGGAACGTTTAAATCTTGGGAAAACATAAAAAAGGACATAACATTTCATAATGCTGCATTATTCATTCATAAATGAATATTTTAGAGAGAAAATTAGGAAATTCCACAAATGACACTTATTTTTTTTTCGACCGTTCAAATTGTTCACAGTTTTATTCTTAAACACCAGTTTGCTGCACTTTACTAACGTAACATCCCGATTCCGCAATAATTTTCACATTCCGTGTGGGTATTTTCAAAATTTTAATGGATAACAATAAAATCTTAAAACACCAAAAATAAACCTACCGGCACATTTACGCGTGTAATACCATATATGTCCGTTGTCTGAGCGTTGCAAAGACCGTTGTCACCGCATTGGCACCGTTGTCAGTGCGTTATCATAGACCAGCGTGGTATTCACCACTTATGTGGTGATATCCCATGGTGACTTCAAGATGAAGAACAACAATCAAAGCTTTATTTCATTGCTTGGTTTTTAGTTTGATTGTAAAAGTAGACTTTGTCTACATAACGTTTTAACGTTTATTGTTAAGTGCTATCAATTTTACAAAATATTACCTTTCTTTTTATACATTCGACCCTCAGTTACCGTGTATAGTGGGTTTGTTGTGTCTCGTTGGTTTTTGTCCATTTCATCTATATGTTGGTAACCGTACTTCTAACTACTAGCATCAGATTTTACTCGAAATGTATTTTTTGTAATTGTTCGTAAATTTTCTTGTCCACGTCTACAAAAAACAGCTTGATTTCAAACCAGATTTTGAATTGCAAACCACATGGTGTCTCAGTGTCAAAAACAGGAGACTTAGTGCTATACAGTTTCTGCAAATCCTCGTCTGATATCTCTGGGTAGTGATCGATTTTAAACCCTTCCGTTTCAAATCAACGCAGCTAGCCTGGAAAACGGAATTACTGTTTGTAAATTCACTGTCCTTGTTAATGTCAATCTTTTTCCTTTCTGATAAATATCTTTTTTACCCATATTTAATTTTCTGAAGCGCACTTTTCTTGAACAAAGTTTCATCTGTTTTTCTGGCTCCGGCATAAAAACTACGAAGACAATCATCCAAATCGTCGACTTCATATTCATCAAAATGTGTGTTCTGTCGCCCAGACTCTTTAAGAAAATCATTGAAACATTTCACTGACGGCTGTACCCTTTTTATCAACTTACATGTAAATGAACCTACCTATTCAAAAAATTTGATTGACATTTTATGAGAAGAAATTGTTAAAATTTATTTATAGCACATTTTCTTCCAAATCAACCCCTTTTTGACATCTTTAGAGGAAGAAAAATAATTAACCTACCTACCTACTCACATCTAAAATTGATACTGAGTTGATAAACAGCAAACAAACATTTTCTTAAGAATGGCGTAATAGTTCACCATGTATACCCCAGATCCATCTGTATTTCTGTGAACTTTTTGTTTGCAATGCCTTTACTTGCTAATCGATATGATTACATATTATGAGTTACATAACAAATTTGTATTTGGTTCTGCATTTGGTTTTTGCAGACTTGAAGCACTTGGTAAAAGTTTGAAAAATATCAGTTTCCACAAGTCTCAAATGCCTTTTTCTGTAAAGCCTTTATGTATTGATTTTATTCACTTGTTAATTTTAAATCAGTAGAATTTCAGATATATGTGATTTTTTCATCAGAAAATTAAAAAAGTAATTTAAGGGAAAAAAGGCTAGGTAAATTATTGCATTTTATCTACACTGATAAGACATAAGTTGTCGAAATGTGCATATGCAGGACCTAAAGTCATAGTATTCTCGGTATTTTTTTATTTCGACTTGATACAAGGTGGCAAAGTCTGAACTCTTCATAGGTTTAACATAAGCAAATGTGATAAAACAATTCCAATTTAATAAAATTTCATTTGAATTCTCCTAGAAAATGAAATATGGAAAAATATAAAAAAAAAATTACAAAAATAAAACCAAATTCCAAAAAAGGGGGCTGAGGGCCTCCCTTAGGTTGAAAAATATTTAAAATTCCTAGTGGTATTTTAAGAANCCCCCCCCCCCCCCCCCCCCCTTTTGAAAAATTATGTGTCAGCCCCTCCCCCCCTTATCAGCAAGTCTGGATCCACCAACGAATTTATTATTAATATTATGGTAAACTACAGATTCAGGTTTGATTTTCCACTTCTAACTAAATTTTGTTATTGCCTAGGACATGTAATTTCAAGAGTTAACACAACTATTTGTTGCTGCAGCAGTTTATGTAACAAATTAAACTCCTGGACAGAAAAAACATTTCTTGACAGTAAATTTATTTAAACAATGATATGAAATTGGATCATATCTAGGACTTTAGTGCGAAAAGGGTACCAAGAAAGTTGACAATTCCTAATCAAATTCAGTGTTAAATAATTGAAAGTGGCACAATTTATTTATTTATTCAAATTTGAGGACACAGAATTCATTTGGGATATGACAATACAAGCATGCATTCATATAAAACAAAAAAAAATAAATAAATAAAAAATAAACAATGAAATAAACAAATATCAATATATTTAGAAACATTGTAGAAATGATGATGAAGAACACTTTTTATTTCAATATTCAAACAACACTTGATTGACTGTAGAATTATATATCAATTAATTGAATTTATTGTATATAATGTATGTTAGTGCAGCATACTTCTCAATTTCAATTTCGATTGAGGTTACGTAATTGATGGTTAAATGCAAATCGCATGGGTCATTTAATTACTAGCTAGATATAGGTGAGTTAGGTTTAGTCTATGGATGACAGTTGCACTACAGGGACAATTAAATGAATTCCATAAAACAAAAACAAAATGATCTTCATTGCTGAGACCCAAAATGCCATTCAAGTTATAAAAATGAAGAACAAAATTAGGGTACTCTCTTGTTTGAAAATATGGAAGCCAGCTATCATTCAAACCCATAAATATTGTACTTTTTGGAAATTGAGACATATACAATCTTTTTTAGCTCACCTGGCCAAAGGCCATGTGAGCTTTTGCCATCACTTGGCGTCCGTTGTCCGTCCGCCCGCCCGCCCGTCCGTCCGTTAACTTTCATTCAAAGATCTTCTCTAAAACTACTGGGCCAATACTAACCAAACTTGGCCTGGGTAAAAATGATCAGCATGATGAGATCTACTTGCCCTGCAATTTTGAATAATATCCATATACCCGTCTTGGAGTTAATGCCCCTTTTCCGTAAAAAATTCAGTTTTTCGTTACTTTTAGTCTAATATATTGAAAATGGTTGAAGATTGAAGTAAAGTTAATATAACAAAAAAAGTCAGCATAGGAAGATCTACATGTCCTGCAATTTTGAAGAAAATCTGATAATCCACATAGGAGTTATTGCCGCTTTTTCTTTGAATTTTCACAATTTCTTTACGTTTTTACTTTCATTTCAAAAACTGTTTGAGATAAAGGTTAAATGTGAATTGCAAAAGTGTAGAGGTTTCCAGACCTACAATTTCTACATATGTCTAGCAGGTTTGCATCTCATCCAAGATGGCCGCCACCGGGAAAGATAGTTTAACATAGGATCCTATGGTAAATGCATTCAAAGATCTTCTCCTCTGAAACCACTGAGCCAATGGGGACCAAATTTTGTCACAGTAGTCTTTGGATAGTCCCCTTTAAAGTTTGTGATTTTTATGTTCGTACTTCATCCAAGATGGTCGCTAGCACTGGACATAGTTTAACATAGGACCCTATAGGAAATGTATTCAAAGATCTTCTTCTCTGAAACTACGAAGTCAAACAACCAAATTTGGTCACAATAGTCCTTGGGTGGTCCCCTTTAAATTTTGTGATTTTTATGTTCGAACCTCATCCAAGATGGCTGCCAGCGTGAAGCACAGTTTAACAAAGGGCCCTATTGGAAATGCATTCAAATGTCTTATCCTGTAAACCCACTGAGCCAGTTGGAATTAAACTTGGTTAAAATAGTCTTTAGATCTTTCCCTTCAAAGTTTGTTATTTTTATGTTCATACCTCATTCAAGATGGCCGCCAGCAGAAAACTAGGTTTAACATAGGGACTCTATGGGAAATGCATTCAAATGTCTTCTCATCTGAACCTACTGAGCCAATTGGAACTAAACTTCGTTACAATTGTCTTTGGGTGATCCCTTCCAAAGTTTGTGATTTTTAGCTTGTACCTCATCCAAGAATGAAAATGTAACATCAGGTGAACTGATTTATAGTATGAATGGGTGGTCTATTTGAGACAATGAGTAAAACCAGTCGCCAGGTGAGCGATACAGGCTCAGTTGAGCCTCTAGTTTTCTAATAGGTAGAAAGACAATTATACAATGCAGAATATAGTTGATACCTCTTTATGTGGCAAGGACTAAAACAAGTATAGCCAGTGGAAAATGATTAGAGAAAAAAATATATATTCGATATTATGCAATTATGAAACTTGTAATGGATCAAAATGGGTTTCACGATGCAAAAAAGTAAAACTGAACGATGGTTTACCAGAGTTCAATAAGATCTTTTTCGCTCCATAAAACACCATATTGATCATGATGGAGTAGAGAAGTGCCATTATTATTTTATGGTGGTTGACCTAAGTCAATGCATGACAACCGAAAGGGTGTGAATATTAGGGATGTTACCTCATTGCCTGGAAACATCAATCTACAACAGTCCACCAGTACAATATGATGATTTTTCACAATCAACTGTGCAATTAGAGACATATGATTAAATTGCATGTCGCTGGTGCAATTAAAAAAAAATTAAACAGCTAGATTTCTATGCTTTCTACATAGAAACACAAATATCCGTACAAATGTAATAAAAAGTTTGTACCCTTTGGACTAAATATTAAATATAAACTCTTTCCGACTGTGTGACTTATACAGCTCAGACTTTCTCTTATTTTTTTATTCTCATTGTTGTATCAGGGATTCAAGATATCATAAAATTTTGCAAATGTTATCAATAATTTACTGAAAATAATGTTATTTTAATAAAATGCTATTTTAATAAAATTTCACCCAAGATTCACCAAAAATTCATAGTCATCAAATAATAAAGAGGGGTCGGGTTATCAAATATCCATTGTTTAATACAGATAATAAACGTCACAATCTTCTTATTAACTGCTTACTAAAATATGGTCCTTATTTCGTCATCTGAAAAATAAACATCTTTTCAAATTTGGATTTGATTTTCAGTGGGACTGGGATTTTCTTCTGAGTTGGGAATTATTTAGCCCCCTTATGGGGCCACATAATTTTTCCCAAATACATATTTTCCCGTAGGAAAATTTGTTGAGGAAATAGGGATTTTTTTTATAATGGACAGGATGAAGACCAAATTTTTTTCAACCCATGTAATAGCCATAGAATTTTTTTTTTTTTTTTTTTTTTTTTTTTTTTCCCAAAAGACTTTTTTTTCTAAAAAAAGAATCCTTGGATCGTAACTTATGCTCCTGTGTAAGTTAAATTGGTGTTTCGTTGTCACAGATAACAAAATCAGTTTAGGGAGTTCGTGAGGAAAAACCAAGCAAAAGGGACAATAAGACCGAATTATCTGTCGTTAACACGTTAACAAAGCTATACTTTTATCATCCTATGTTCATCTTTTCCTGATCTGACTTTTTATTTTTATTTAGCAATATAAAAAAATAAAAAATAAAAATAAAAAGTCAGATCAGTAAAGATGAACATAGGATGATAAAAGTAGCTTTGTAAACGACAGATAATTCGGTCTAAAGGGACAAAATAATATTGGCAGGTACAATTATATTTATATGTATTGTTGGGTGGGCAGGGCAAGGTTTCATCTCATTTTGAGAAACGGTTCTCTTGATCTTTTAGTAATTACATCTTTCCTTGCATTATTGTGTTACACATTTCTCATTTCCTTCGTAAGATAATATGATAAGTACAAAATTTTCATTTTCTAGAGCTTCCATGTGCTACCCATATACCATATTCACGTAGCATATCCATTACCAAACATTTGACAAACAATCAGCCGTGTCAACTAGGCCATGGGCTGAAATCACTTTCCGTGCACCNCCCCCCCCCCCCCCCACTTATGATCCAGACCGATTTTTTTCAGTCCTTTATTATCCCCTCCTCAAAATAAAACATGTTAACACGAACATAGCCTGCACGCATAGACAGTGTAGGGCCACTTTTATAGTACACCACACAAAATTCTTGTATTTTAGTTTTAATCTTAATTTTATCTTCTAAGCTCCATAATTGTTATGTAGATAAGTTAGATATACCGAAATTTGGTATCAAATTGAAGCTTATTTAATGTACTTTACAATGAACACAAGTTTGGGCACTTTATGCCATTTTTGTGATCTGGGGATGCAAAAAATATACCCCTACCTCTGCAAAAAATTGCGAAAATGACTTTCAATTCCTTTCTGATGAATAAATTTCATCATTTGATCTAGTTTTTAAGCCTCATTTATCAGTTTTAATACAATGTTTAAAAATAAAACCATTAAAGTCCTTAAAATTTTGAAATTCGTTAAAAAAATGTTTGAAAAATGGAAATTTTCGGAATTTTAAATATTTTCACAATATCGACTTTCCTACTTCTGGATCGTATAAATTTGAATATATATCTAATAATTGCCAATGCAATAATGATTTATAACATGTTAGCAACAAATGATGTGAAAAAAATTCAGAGTCAGACTTATTGCGGGGTCAAAAATGTCAAAATTAGCACCCTCCCCCTTAAAATTAAGGGAAAATTCAAAATCTTCATTTTCTAAATGATACAAAGATCATGTCTAATGCAAATTATTGTTTGTATTTCACTAAAGCTGACATGCAGAAGCCCATTTAAGATGAATTAAACCTTTTACGGGGTCGTTTTTCGGCCCTTCTGCTCGAAATTTTATGAAAAATGGGAATTTTCCGTTTTTCAGAATTATTGCTAATTTGACTAAGAGATATAAAAGCTTCACGAATTTAGTATATAACGTAAAAATGTTAATAAAATACCCTTTCACTATATCTAAGCTATTAGAATATATGCTTTTGAACATTTTAGACTAACTTAACTCTCATAAATTGCAAACATATTACCCCCCCTCCAAGAAAAAAAATTTCAGCACAATTTATTTCATTTTATTCAGCTTGAAAAGCTTCAATAATGTATAAAGGTCCAATAATATAACATTTCAAACACAAAAATGCACAGGGACTCCCATATATAAAAAACAAATTAATGCGCGTGGTTTATGGGCAGTTATACATCAATTAAACTTTAATTTTGTAGAATTCCGAAATGCTGAATATTAACATTTTTCACGAAAATCGCCCAAAAATATTCAATTTTACCTCAAATTTTCTGCGTTGAAATTGCATATTGCGAAAAATCAAATGCATTTTTTAAAAGAAATAAAAAATATTAGTATGTTTTGTTCATATATAAGTACAGACAGGCATAATTTTGTCATTTTTAGCATCATTTTCTTGGGGTAGGGGTAAAATTTTCTGTATTTAGAGTTACATTTAACACCCCTGGTTTTTCTACACATTGTTTTAAGATTATTNATAAATCCTCCAGATTCGCCACATATAACTATTTAAAAGTGAATTTTGGACAAATCTGAAATGCTGAAAATTCCGATTTTTCATCAATTTTGTACCAAATATTGAGTTTAATCTAACAAGTGGGACTTAAAATTACAAATCATGATAAAATTTATGCAACATTGTTATATCCAATGCAGACTTTGCGTGTTTTGGTTATTTTTATGCGAATATATACAAAAAAATGATTATTTAAGGGTGAATTTGTTGGGGTAGGGGTAAGATTTTACGTATTTAGAGTCACATTAAACACTCTTTAATTTTCTAAACAGTGTTTTAAGACAACTTATGTATCACAAATAACAATTAAAAGGCATATTTGCCGAAATTTCCTCCAAATTTGACATAAATTACGACTTAACAGTGAACGTTGGACAAATCTGAAATACAGAAAATCCTCATTTTTAATTAATTTGGGGCAAAATATTGAGTTCAAGTCAACAAATAGCTGTTAAGATACCAAATCATGATGTTATTCATGCACCATTGTCATATATAACACACATTATTCGTGTTCTGGTTATTTTATGCGAACAAATACAAACAAAATGTAAATAAAATTGACAATTTTAGGGAAAATTTGTTGGGGTAGGGGTAAGATTTTCGGTATTCAGAGTCACAATAAATACTCCTTAATTTTCTAAAGACTGTTTTCAGACAACTAATGTATCCCTTCAAACAATTAATTGGCATATCAGCAGATATATCCTCCAGACTTGCAATATATAACGGGTTAACAGTGAACTTTGACCAAATCTGAAATGTTTAAAATTCCCATTTTGCCTCAATTTCGGGCACGATGTTGAGTTTAAGTCAACAAATGGCTGTTAGAATATCAAATCGTGATGCAGTTCGTGCATTATTGTCATATTGAACACACATTTTGCGTGTTTCAGTTAATTTTATGCGAACATAGACAAAAAATTGACAATTTTAGGGAAAATTTGTTGGGGTAGGGGTAATATTTTTGGCATTCAGAGTCACATTAAACACTCCTTGTTTTTCTATGCAATGTTTTAAGACAACAAATGTATCGCTTAGATCAATAAGATGGCAAATCGGCAGATATAACCACCGGATTTGACATGTTTAACGATTTAACAGTGGACTTTGGAGAAATCTGAAATGTTGAAAATTCCCATTTTTTATTAATTTTGGGAAAATAATGAGTTTAAGTGGACAAATGGCTGTTAATATAGCAAATCATTAAGTTATTCATGCAACTTTGTCATATACAACACACATTTTGCGAGTTCTGGTTATTTTTAGGCGAACATAGAGAAAAAATTGACAATTTTAGGGAAAAATTGTCGGGGTAGGGGTAAGATTTTCGGTACTCAGAGTCACATTAAACACTCTTTGCTTTTCTAAGCAATTTTTTAAGACAACTTATATATCCATAAGAACAATTAATTGGCATATCTTCAGATATATCATCCAGATTTTGAATGTATAACGGTTTAACAGTGAACTTTTAATAAATCTAAAATATAGAAAATGCCAATTTTTCATAAATTTCGGGCAAGATATTGACTTTAAGTCAACAAATGGCTGTTAAGATACGAAATCACAATATATTTCCTGCAACCTTGTCATATACAACACACAATTTGCGTGTTCTGGTAATTTTTATGCGATCATAGACAAAAAAAACTGACAATTTTAGAGTAAATTTGTTGGGGTAGGGGTAAGTTTTACGGATCTAGGAAGTTAATAGTACTTCAAAACTGCCATAATGTGTACCAGTTGTAAAGTAGACATTATGTACTTCCATTTTATTCCATCCTTTCTTGAATTTGAGCCACTCATAGATAAGATGAGGCAAAAAAGGGACAAAACTTTGTCGAAAACGAAAATATTCAAAGATGTGTTTTATTTGTCTATTTAAAAGTGATAGTTTGGTCATTCA
>MJUU01042397.1:310673-320838 GCA_002080025.1 Modiolus philippinarum
CCCCCCCCCCCCCTTTAAGAAGGATGGGGATATTGTTACGCTAGTCAATATGTTATTCTTTGCTTTTGTCTCAGCAGTTAAAATCATAGTCACATAATATTTTTATATGGAGGTTTAGCATTGCGTCATTTATTGTTCCTTCTGTGACCAATATAAAGATACATGAGTAAGAAACCATATTCGAGTACAGCATTTGTTGTTTGTCCGCCCTAAGTCAGAAAAATGTCTACTCCATTTGACAAAGAATGTACTTCAGAAACATAATTTCATGATGTTTTATGCTTTACGATGCTTTGTTTCTGTGCTGTGACATGTTAAAAAGTGGTCAACTTAATCTACCAGAGCTATTAATTTCCACATAAAAGGTTATGATTCCCTAATGTAAACCTTCTGTTGATGTGTTGGTCAATCTGATTGTCAGTTGATACAAAATTCTTTCAGAGCTATACTCTTATTTTCGATTGAGGCATACGAATAGCTCAAATAAGAGACAATGTGTAGAGAACTGTGATTTGTGGTCCTTGACCTTTAACCTTGTCTTCCAGGTCACTAATAGCTTTTTTGATGACAATGTTGTGTTTAGGCCTTAGGTGTAGTTTCCCCATAACTCAATACATGTAATAATAGATATAAAAATCTGACTGGGTAAAAGCGATAAGCATGCAACATTTGAAGGAAATCCAATCAAAAATGTTGGTAGTTATTGCCCTTTTACCATCAGTTTAAAGAGGTTAAAGTTTACCATAACAATTGATTCATTTTGTGTTGTAGGAACAATGTTGTCAAACGAATTCTTGTATGAGTTACTGAACCCCGCTCTAAATTTTTATGTCTTTGTCAGCTATTTTGTATAAATTTTCAAAACCCATATATGAGATAGAGTTTTAAAGTTTACATTTTCAAAATGTTAAGCATTGGAAGCATTTGAAAGGCTTCATTTTGAGCATCAGGGTCCAGCAAAACAATATAATGGTTTATAAAGTAAATTTTCACATTTTTAGCTCAGCTAGCCCCAAGGGCCGTCTGAGCTTTTGCAATCACTTTGCATCCGTCTGTCCATCCGTCCGTCCGTCGTCGGTTTGTCATGAACATTTGCAAAATTCTTCTCCTCAAAAACTAGTGCGCCAATTATAACAAAACTGTGCCTGAATCAAAACAAGGGTATCTAGTTTCAAAACTGTGTCTTAGGAGTCTAAGGAGAAAATCCGAGGTCTGCCTTGGAATTATTGGTTTTTTTTCCGTAGAATTTTCAAATTTTAGTACATTTAAATTCGGATAAAAAAAAACTAGAAATATGGAGTCAACTTTAGATGGTAAAAATGTCCAGCGTATCAAAATCTACCCATCTGCAAATTTTGAAGAAAATATGAACACCTGTATAGGGGTTATTTCCCTTTATTTGTCAATTATTTTTAAGTTTATACATTTTGCCTTAAATTTCAACAATTTGAGATATTGGTGAAGTAAAATGCAAAAATGTTTAGTATGCCATGGACTGCACTTCATCTTCATGATGGCGATTGTCTGACGTGGCTTAACCTTATCAAAGATTGCTTCCATCAGGAAACTAAGTTAAACAATGAAACCTATTGGAAAACAAATTCATTCTTTGTTCCTTCGGTATTCTACTGCCGTTGTTTCAAAGATCTTCTCAACTGAGGCTACCTGGACTATCGGACTTAGTTTAACTTTGGACCCTATTTGAAAACACATTCAAAGATTTTCTTCTCTGAAACAACTCGGCTAATTGGAACCAAAATTTGTCACAACTGCTTTTCATTGGTTTTGTTTGAAAAATATATCCAGCAAGTCAGCATCATATCCAAGATGGCCACCAGCAGAGAACAAAGTAAAACAAAGAAACCTATGTCAAATGCATTCAAAGATCATCTCCACTGACATATTGGGCGATATAACATAAAGGTCTAAAAAATGAGACCCTTTAATATAGAGGTTACCCTTTAGGCTGACTGTTTCTGTCACTGACCAGGTGAGCTACATGCTCTTGAGAGCCTATAGTTATGTATTATTCATATATTTTAAAAACTTTATGAGATAGAGGTTTTGATTTAATTAAAAAAGGTTATATTTTATGCGTCAATGACAAAGAGTTCAGTTATTTTTTAGGAGTTAAATAAAAATTGAAAACAGAAAGGTTCAGCATATCAAACATTGCATATGATCTTCAGATTCAAAGTTGTTTAAAGATCCTTTTAGGAGTTATTGCCCTTTAATTGTCAGTTTACCATTCTTTATACTATTGCCAAATAACTCAAAACTTTAGAAGATGGAGACTAACTTTAAATTAAAAAAAAATAAGCAACATATAAAGTTATGTTCAAGATTTGAATTTTTTTAGGACACTTTATAAGGTTAATTGCTCTTTAAATACCGAATTTTCTCAATTTGTACACTTTCTATTTTTAAAATGTAAAAAAATGAACGGTTAGCTTTATCACAAAAATGGGCTACTGCACTTTCTATAAGCCATGATCCAGGTGAGCATTACAGGCCCTTGAAAGCCTCAAGTTTGAATTTGTAATACTTAATTTGCTTGTATTCTAAAAAAGAGTTTTGATTTCATTTACAGTTGACCCTTGTGCAAATAATCCATGTAAAAATGGTGGCAGTTGTAGTGTTATTAATGGGCAGGCCAAGTGTTTTTGTACCAAGGATTGGATGGGAGATGACTGTACAGGTAAATAAACTATACCTAGGGGAGGTAACTCATTTTATATTGTACCAAGGAATGGATGGGAGATTACTGTACTGGTAAATATACTTTACCTAGGGGAGATAACTTATTTTATATTGTAACAAGGAATGGATGGGAGATCACTGTACAGGTAAATATACTATACATAGGGGAGATAACTTATATTAAATTGTACCAAAGAAGGGATAGAGTATGATTGTACCGGTAAATATAATACATCTAGGGAAGATAACTTATTCTGTATTGTGCTAGGGGATGAATTGGAGGAAACTGTACTTAGGGGAGATAACTCATTTTATTTCGTACCAAGGAATGGATTGGACCTGATTGTACAGGTAAATTTACTATTCCTAGGGATAAAACTCATTTTATATTGTACCAAGGAAAGGATGGGAGATGATTGTACATCCAAAAATACTATACCTAGATAACTCTTCTGATATTGATAACAGATGAGAGGAAATAATACCTATAACACTGTTTGGTAGCTATTGATAAATAAATTTAAATCAGTGCAAACCAATCATATTACAGATCCTTTTGCAAATAATAACAAAAAGTTTTTGTCTTGCCTGCAAGGAATGAAGCAAGGGAACACAAAGGGGCCATAGATTCTCTTGTTTGCACTATCATCGTAGTCTTCAATCACAAGGACTAGACGCGTAAACAAATAAAAATAATACTTTGAATAGAACCTTGTATTTATAGTATAATTTTGTTTTTTTTCATGACGCTATAAAGTCCCTTTGTCTCCATCAAATGTTAATTTTTTTCGAACTTCAATTCTGTAAAAAGCCATGTATCTTGAGAATTTGTAGAAAATCTGCATGGTCTTTTGTACCGTATCTATAGGACTAGGGGAAACGCATGAGCAGGCACTTTAACTGACAAAGTATACGAAGAAATTGGTGAGATTGTAGTTTTAACGTAACATAGTCTATTTACTGCGAGAGTCTTTATTTAGCATACTTGAAGCCTTTTACAATAAAAATTCTGAAACGCCAAAAATTCAAGTTCGATTAAGAATTTTGACGGATTTGGTGTGGACTGTCACATACTTGCTCGTTCTACATGTTATTTGATATTTTTGAATCTTCCAATCATTATAAGCTGTTGTAGGCCATTTACACCCATATTTTTTACATCTTTACCTCATTGAATATTGTCATAGGCATAATATTATATATAGCTCATTGTCAATATTCAGCATGACTTCTTTATTGAATCCCAACTGTGTTTTAAAAAATAAATACAGGGCCTGTATTTTCTGCATCAATGAATTTAAATATATATATTTTTGTAATATAACATATTAAACAATTTTTTGACAAAATGGGATTTACGAATGAAAAATTGACATGTAGTCTATAGATACGCAATAAGCTTTTAGAATTTTTATCTAGTATCAGCTCTGGTAAATTTCCTGAAAATGACCAAAACTAATATTTTTTTAATTATTCCCCCGCATAGCGAAAGTGGGGGATTATGTAATGCAGTCCGTCCGTATGTACGTACGTACGTGCGTTTGTAATGCTCTCTGATAGCTCTGGAACTATAAGAGATACAAATTTGAAACTTGGCACCACACTAGAGTATGATCAGAAGTAGCGCACTGTGGATTCAGAATTAAGGTTAAACACTCTAGGGGCAAATTATGGGCGAAAACGAATTTAAGTGATATCCAATAATTGAAGAAATTTCTAAGGGCATTTAGGCGAGAAAGTTGAAACTCGGGAATCGACTCACACATTATGTAACAACTTCACAGAGGGTGTCGGAACTTTGGTATGACCCCTCAGGGCATGGCCTCTAGGGGTCCAAAAAACCAAAAAATCGATTCCGCTGGAACTCCTCTTACACCTTACATCGCAGAAACGTTGTAACAAGGGTATAAGTAACACTATATAACATCGGCAAACGAATACCGAGGCAAGAACGAGGAAAGGGAAAATTCTAAAATCATAAATCCAAAATCTCGGCAATTCAGAGCAACACGAATTGAGACAGTATGACAAAGACAAAATAAATAAACAAAAATGAACAAAAACGCTACAAAACTAAAGCACAAGCAGTGTGAACTCCTATAAAAACTGAGGTATCATCAGGTGCTCCGGGAGGGTAAGCATGATCTGCTCTACACGTGACACCCGTCACACTGCTAGTGAAAAGTCCGGTTTTGTCACATTCGGTGTTAGTCAGTCCGGTAAAAAACTCTGGATCTACCCAAAGATATTTGTTTTCATTTGTAAAACAGAAACATTGTAATGGTCTGTCAAATCGTGGTGACGACCGTAAAACTTCTGTAGTGACAATTGCAACAGTGACTGAACATACTCTTGATCTTTAAATTTTTGAGACAGTAGTTTCGCTCTGTTGACAAATCTCTGTACAAACTACAAGCAGGGCAATAGCAAATGAGTCGTGAAATTTACACGCCATATGCCGGAGAAGTGGGAATATTACTGCTCAAATACGGGAAGTTCACTATTGGAAAGTCGAAATCATCACGCTTGTCGTAAAGTTTTGTTTTCAGACGTCCAGAGTTGTCAATGTAGGGGTATAGGTCCAGTTATGATGCTGATGATGATGTATCAGTGGTCTCTTTAATTTCGAGTTCATTTGGGTATATAAGATGAAGGTTATCCTTAAATTGAGGATTGTTCAATGAAAGAACATCATCTATATAACGGAAACTAAAATTAAAGGATTTGGCTAGCTTATAGTCTTTTTTTCTGAACTAGCCCTTGTATAAACCTGGCTTCACACGAATAAAGAAACAAATCTGCTAAAAGTGGCGCACAATTAGTCCCCATAGGTATCCCTATTGTCTGCTGGAAAACTTGTCCTCCAAATTCTACAAATATGTTATCAATCAAGAATTCCAGCATTGCAATGACATCCTCCTCTGTATACTTTTTGTGTGAATCAGTGTTATGTTTAACAAAATAGGCCCTATCTTTACCTATCACTAAATATGAATATCTTCTTTCACCCTTTTTAGTACAGAAAGACTGATGTATTAAATCCCGGAGTACTGACTTAGCTTATCGTGTGGAAGAGTAGTATAAAGAGTAGAAAAAAATCAAAAGTTTTGACACTGTTGCAGTGGTTGAGTTCAGTTGAAGATATATATTCTAATAAGTCTTTTGAGTTTTTGAGAATCCACATCTGATTCACTCCACTTGTTAAGTATATTTTATCACTATATATCTTGAGGCCATCTTTGACTGCAGTAAGTAATGAAGTGAGGAGCTAAAAAAGAGGTTTTGTTGTGTATTTGGCAGACCCAGCAATGTATCTCTGTTTGTAAGGTCATTTATGTAATTTGGGTACCCAGTAGATACAAGGCAGCTTGTAGTTCTCTTCACTCAAACTGGTATCAAAGGAAGATAATACTGATTTGTGATTGTTAAGTATATCCTCCCTTGGTATGGTGGAGAGTTTGTATGTTGGATTGCCAAATGAATTGTCAATGCCCATCTCCTTCATTAAGCAGTCAATGTAGTGTTTTTTGCAGATAAATGTGATAAGCAATATCTAGGACTATTGCAGTTAATTTGTATTCATGTGACGATGGATCTGTCACGGAAGAGTTTAAACAGATTTTATAAAATGAATGTAATTTTGAATGGGGTAAAGAGTATAGCTTTGTGCGTATGTGATGAATACCTAGGGGGACATTCATGTATGGTAGAAGGCAAGTAATTGAAATGTCATTCAGATTTGGGGCAGTGTAATGTCGATGCCCACGACTGCGTTGACAGCGTTGTCTTCCATTCAAGATAATCATCACATTGACAGAGCTACACCCCGGACTTGACAAATTACCTATACTTTTTATAAAAGTTGTCTGTGCCGAAAGTAGTATCTGGGGACCGTTCAATTATCATTTGTCGAGATGCCCGTCGAGGTGCTATTGTATTTACATTACATTTATGTTCTCACTTGTCGAGGTGCAGTCGAGGTGCTTTGAGTGTTGACCTTTGGCCTTGCCATATGTGTCTCGCCTTTAGCTTTGGTCTCCCCTAACCCTAACATGAAACCTACCTTTTAGTTGTAGTGTTGTTAGACCATTAGTAATGTTGTTTTTTATTCAAATTAACAGCGACTTACTCGAAATCCTATTTGTTCTGTTGTGTCTCCCTTTTCCTTTGTGAAAAGGAGAGTGTGTCTTTTGAAGTGATAGCAAGTCATTAAATAGGATCACAAATTCTAAGTTCTTTGAGGTCACTCTGCGTTTATCCAGGCTTGTGACTGGCTATCTTAAAGGATAGGCCGCATTACCCGCCCTCCGCCCCATTTGTTTTTAAGCTATTGGTAGCGCTCTAATTTTGTTGACGTAGAATGTTACATTAGGAAGCAGATGCATAGTCCATTTCGTGTTCGGTCTCTGTTGTCTTATGTATTCCAAAAGATCTTGTCGGTCTACTTCATCGATGAGCTCATGTACATCATTTGTATCCTTAATAAGCATCGGCGCGTCAAAGTATCTGCTGTTATTCTGGCTGGGGTGGAAATATCGTAGTCCATCTCCCTCTATGTTTCGCAATATAAATCCAAAGGACATGTTCATCTTGTAGGCTGAAGTCTGTTGCTCAAAGATCTGCCATATTTTATCTGGAATATTGGGCAGAGAGCTGTCATCCAAAATGAAGTTGAATCGATCCTGTATGAGGTTTCCAGTATGTTGTTCGGTTCGAATACCGGACCAGTTTACTAGGTACAACTGTCGGGATTCACGATCTTCTGGCAAAACTTCTGGTTTGGTTTGCTTCTGGTTGCTTGATGTTGTATCATTCTGGTTGGTTGATGCTCTGGTCGCATTCTGGTTGGTTGGAATCTCCTTGCTGTATTCTGGTTTATTTATAGTAGGTTCATCACTATTTCCAGATTGCGATGTGTTAGATCTGTTCATTATTATCATTAGCTTTGTAGGTTTTGCTCCTGGTCTTTCATGTATAGCACGGTGACGTTTCAGACTGGATTGGTCGTTGAAAAACTGGCCATAGACGTCACAATTTAATGTGTAATCATGTGAAGCTTTATGTCTGTTTTTATTGTCAACTCGACAAAAGTTTTTCCCGCACATGGCACAGCTGTATTCTTGCTTTTCTTCTGAGTGGCTTCTTGCGTGTCGTTGTAAACTCCGTTTTTCCGTAAACTTCTTAGGACATTTATCACAAGCGAACGTTAACGTTGTTGACTTTGAAGCTTTTACCTGTAGAGAGTTGGGTGGAGGAACTGACACACTGACTGTCGAGAGCGAGTTAATAAATTTATTTGCATCGATGGCTGTGATTGGTCGGTTAAATTTGTTACGGGCAATCTGATTGGTCAATTTTCCTGCAATTTGATTGGCTGGTTTTATCAAGAAGTTGGCATCTGATTGCTTGACTTTCCTACAATTTGATTTGTACGTTCATTGGAAAGTCGGTTTAAAGCTGCAAATGTGATATTTAATGAAGTGTCTTCAGTTTTGAATAGTGGAACACGTGGTTTATCAAACCACAACGGGGAAACCATTTCACGTGTCCCTCCATACGATCGTCGTTTTCTTCCCAATCATGCAGAATTCCGCCACAATAAAAACATTGTACCTTATCACCTTGGTTTAAATAAAAGAGTCCAACTTTTGCAAGGTCTGTTGGTCGTTGTTTCAACTGTACGGGCCATCCGGTGTAAGATTCTAGCCTGACTGATTCATTGGCATACTCTATGTATTTTGGGCAAGTAATGCCCGGTTTGTCTGCAGGGGTTCTCGGTATTTTTATTAACCCGTGTTTTTGTAAACATTCTTGAATGAAGGGACAATCGGGAAAATGTTTATGGTGTTCCATGTGTACCACATCGCCTGATCTCCAACCACCCAATACACCACCACACTGCGTGCATTGACATTTGTCATCTATACCGATATAGTAGAAATAATCACGGACGAGATCTAAGGATTGCACCACATTTGACGACCACGTTTTAAACGTATTTAAGCGTAAATCAAAATTTTCTCTCATAGGTTTCAATCGCTCAAGCGGGCTTTCGGGAATGCAGTCCATCTGTATGCAATGTTGACGGTCACGTACGCTTCTTAAATGACTGATGCGAGACTTTATTTGCTTTCTAAGTCCAGTTCTAAGGACAACTGGTCAGCAGAATGGCAGTCTTTTGACTGACAGAGCCGGATGATCGCGTGTTTATATAGTTGAATTTGTTTGTATCGATGGCTGTGATTGGTCAGTTCATTTTGTAAGATGTTTTTTGATTGGTCGATTTTGGCTGGTTTTATCACAAATACAGCATCTAATTGGTTTAATTTCTTGCATTTTTATTGACCCGATTTACTTGTGCAATTAACCGCTACTTATACTTTCAGACCTGTCTTCCAGCGTCCTGAACGTAGAGCACCGCAAACGTAGTGTAGCTGTGTGAGAGTAGTGGGACGCTGGGAGCTGGTCTGAAAGTAATATCTTATACCATAACGCTAGAACTAACCTAGGGCATTGGGTTTTTTGCAACTATTTAATTTTTTATACGACCGCAAAAATTTTGCGGTCGTTTATTGGTATGGTGTTTGCGTCGTCGGCGTCCGCGTCTGCGTCTGCGTCGGCGTCGGCGTCGGCGTCTGTGGACAGCATAACTTTGCTTCTGGTGGACGGATCATTATGAAATTTTAGTATGATGTATCTTGGCACACGCGTAAACAGAGGTTTTAATTTTGAGTTTGTGGCCCCGCCCGTTTTAGAAAAAAAGGGGCCAAAAAGAGGTGAAATTGGGTGTTTTCACATTTTTGACTGTAGAATCTTTATTAATTGTTGGATTTTGATGGGGTTTGTTTCAGTGTGCTCCTGAGGAAATTTCCAATCCGAAGTATGCAATGCATCTCATGTAGCATGTACCGCTCACGAGATAAATGGAGCCCAATAGGGGCAAATCTCAAAAAAAATATTTTTTTTTATTTTTAGTCCGATTTGATGCAATGGATTCCTTGTGAAAAATTTATATGGCGCTCAACTATTAGATTTTTGATAACTTGTTTCCTTTCCCAGCTATGAGGGGCCGAACGGGGCAAAAATTGCGAATTTGCAGATTACGTAGAATTTTTAATTTTCATCGGATTTCGATGGGATTTTTTTCTTTGGATTCCTCTTGATCTACGCTTTCGGTATTACGTCAACGGATTTTGTGTAGGTCTTACCGTTTCCGAGCTACAAGGGGTCAAAGGGGCCAATATTGCAATTTTTCTTAATATGTCAAATCTTTATTTTTCATCGGATTTCGATGGGATTTTTTCTTTGGATTCCTCTTGATCTAAGCTTTCGGTAGTATGTCAACGGATTTGTGTAGGTCTTACCGTTTCCGAGCTACAAGGGGTCAAAGTGGCCAATATTGCAATTTTTCTAAATATGTCAAATCTTTATTTTTCATCGGATTTCGATGGGATTTTTTTCTTTG
>MJUU01042397.1:320848-333100 GCA_002080025.1 Modiolus philippinarum
AATATGTCAAATCTTTATTTTTCATCGGATTTCGATGGGATTTTTTTCTTTGAATTCCTCTTTATCTAAGCTTTCATGAATATGCCAACGGATTTTTTGTAGGTCTTACCGCTTCCGAGCTACAAGGGGTCAAAGGGGCAAAAAATGCAATTTTTCTGAATATGTCAAATCTTTATTTTTCATTGGATTTCGATGGGATTTTTTTCTTTGGATTCCTCTTGATCTAAGCTTCGATGTTTTTTTTTTTAAGTTTCTATGTCTGTAAAGTTTTAGTTGATAGTAAATATTCTGCATAGCTCTTACGGTTTTTTATCAGTAAGTAATCTAAAGGGTTGATTTTTTCCCTATTTTGTTTCTAGCTAATAACTGTGTCTAGCTTCTTTTTGTGTCCATCTAATTATTGGGTCAAGCTCTTTACTGTGTCCACATTCACTTTAAAAATTTCAGTGGTCGACATGCTGCGGTCGTATCATGCTGCGCTCGGAGTAGCCCTTTATTTTCTTTTGATCAATTATTCTCTTAACTTTCGTTTGCTATTGTACTTTTCTCTCTAATGTTCTCATTTAGAATTATTATTAAAGATTTCTTCTCTTATTGTTTCGATCTTTGCTTTGTGTTGACCCATTATTCTATTTTCTATTGGTGGTTTATTTTGTTTTTGTCATTCTAATTTGTTTCTTTTGTCCAGTCTCTCATTAAACATCTTCAACAATTTTCTATACTATAGTCTTACATATAACCTTATTAAAACTTTTGCGTTGGTATCGATTTTGTTCCACCTCTTTTACACTTTGTCTTTTGTCTCAGTTACCTCCCTTTATTTTGTGTACTCTGGAGTCCATGTTTTATCTTGTTATGTTCTAACGTTACCCCAGCTTTTGCATCTGTTTATTGTTTTACCTCGTTCTGTGTATTATTAATTTTTTTGCATACAGATGGACTGCATTCCCGAAAGCCCGACTGAGCGATAGAAACCTACGAGAGAAAATTTTGATTTACGCTTAAATACGTTTAAAATATGGTCGTCAAATGTGGTGCAATCCTTAGATCTCGTCCGTGATTATTTCTACTATATCGGCATAGATGACAAATGTCAATGCACGCAGTGTGGTGGTGTATTGGGTGGTTGGAGATCAGGCGATGTGGTACACATGGAACACCATAAACATTTTCCCGATTGTCCCTTCATTCAAGAATGTTTACAAAAACACGGGTCAATTAAAATACCGAGAACCCCTGCAGAAAAACCGGGCATTACCTGCCAATTAATCAGTCAGGCTAGAATCTTACACCGGATACCCCGTACAATTGAAACAACGACCAGCAGACCTTGCAAAAGTTGGACTCTTTTATTTAAACCCAGGTGATAAAGTACAATGTTTTTATTGTGGCGGAATTCTGCATGATTGGGAAGAAAACGACGATCCTATAGAGGAACACGCGAAATGGTGTCCCCGTAGTGGTTTGATAAACCACGTGTTCCACTATTCAAAACTGCAGACACTTCATTAAATATCACAAGCCACTCAGAAGAAAAGCAAGAATACAGCTGTGCCATGTAGGGGAAAAACTTTTGTCGAGTTGACAATAAAAACAGACATGAAGCTTCACATGATAACACATTAAATTGTGACGTCTGTGGCCAGTTTTTCAACGACCAATCCAGTCTGAAACGACACCGTGCTATACATGAAAGACCAGGAGCAAAACCTACAAAGCTAATGATGATAATGAACAGATCTAACACATCGCAATCTGGAAATGGTGATGAACCTACTACAAGTAAACCAGAATACAGCAAGGAGATTCCAACCAACCAGAATGCGACCAAAGCATCAACCAACCAGAATGATACCACATCAAGCAACCAGAAGCAAACCAAACCAGAAGTCTTGCCAGAAGATCGTGAAATCCGACAGTTGTACCTAGAAAACTTGTCACGTATTCGAATCGAACAACATACTTGAAACCTCATACAGGATCGATTCAACTTCATTTTGGATGACAGCTCTCTGCCCAATATTCCAGATAAAATATGGCAGATCTTTGAGCAACAGACTTCAGCCTACAAGATGAATATGCCCTTTGGATTTATATTGCGAATAACTAAATACCGAAGTCACTGTGAATATAGAAATATAGAGACAGATGAACTACGATATTTCCACTCCAGCCAGAATAACAACAGATACTTTGACGTGCCGATGCTTATTAAGGATACAAATGATGTACATGAGCTCATCGATGAAGTAGACCGACAAGATCTTTTGGAATACATAAGACAACAGAGACCGAACACGAAATGGACTATACATCTGCTTACTAATGTAACATTCTACGTCAACAAAATTAGAGCACTACCAATAGCTTAAAAACAAATGGGACGGAGGGCGGGTAATGCGGCCTATCCTTTAAGATAGCCAGTCACAAGCCTGGATAAACGCAGAGTGACCTCCAAGAACTTAGAATTTGTGATCCTATTTAATGACTTCCTATCACTTCAAAAGACACACTCTCCTTTTCACAAAGGAAAAGGGAGACACTACAAAACAAATAGGATTTCGAGTAAGTCGCTGTAAATTTGAATAAAAAACAACATTACTAATGGTCTAACAACACTACAACTAAAAGGTAGGTTTAATGTTAGGGTTAGGGGAGACCAAAGCTAAAGGCGAAACACATATGGCAAGGCCAAAGGTCAACACTCATAGCACCTCGACAAGTGAGAACATAAATATAATGTAAATACCATAGCACCTCGACGGGCACCTCGACAAATGATAATTGAACGGTCCCCATATACTACTGTCGAAGGTTTCGGAATTTTGAAATTTGCCCTCAGGGTGGAAAAATGAGCGAAAACGACATATCCAGTAATAAGTGAAATCTTCTGAAGTATTCATGTTTGGAAGCTCAAACTTTGTATGCAAGTTCGGTAATATGCATCTCATTTACTGATGATAGCAGATTTTTGGTATGACCCCTGGTGCATGCCCTTAAGGGGTCAAAAATGTTAAACTATCAGTACTCATCAGAACGACTGGAACTCTATGTATAATTTTGATTTTGTTGTTTATATTTTCATGAGGAATTATTGGAATTGCTCTTTGAATCCGTTCTAAGCTTTTAGAATTTAGACCCAAATTTGGTAAATTTCTTGAAAATGTCAAAGATTAATAAGTTTTGAAATTCCAACATGAAGTTTTATAATTAAGCAACATTTTACTGTCATCAGCTAGTATGAACACTAGGATTTCAAAACTATGATTCTAATTTTGGTAAATTTCCTGAAACTCTCAAAGGCCAATTACTTTTTGGAATTTTACCTAGCAACCATATCTTTTTTGATGCCTTATAGTTTTAATGCTCATTTTCAATGGTGAGATTTGCTAAAAACCTTGAGTCGGATTTTGGTTAAGTTCCTGAAACTCTCAAAAACCCGTTATTGTTTGGAATTCTACCTAGCAATAATATCTTTTTTCTATTATTTAGAGTTATAATGATGAATTTCAACTGTCAGGTTGCAAGAATCTTTGATTCTTATTTTGGTAAATTTCCTGAAACTTTCAAAGATCTACTATTTTTTGGAATTCTACCTAGCAACTATATCTTTTTCAATTGCTTTTAGTAGTGAAGATCGAGTACAAAAAAACTGATTCTCATTTTGGTCAATTTTCTGAGACACTCAAAGACCAATTTTTTTTGGAATTTTACCTAGCAATCATATCTTTTTTTATGCCTTATAGTATCAGTGGTCATTTTCAATAATCAGATTGCAAATATTTTTGATTATAAGTTTGGTAAAATTTCCTGAAACTCTCAAAGACAAATTATATTTTGGAATTCTACTTAGCACCGATATCTTTTTCTTTTCTTTACAGTAAAAATGATGATTTCCCACAGTTAGGTTGCAAAAATCTTATTTTGATAATTTCCTGAAATTCTCAGAAACCTGTACTTTTTGAAATTCTACCTAGCAACCATATCTTTTTGGTGTTTTACAGTTATAATGATTATTTTAGTTTCAAAAACACTTGTCTTTTATACAAGGGGAGGGGATCCAAAAAGGGGTAGAGGGGGGTCGCAATCTTTGATTGGCCGTGTTTCTTTTTTTTTTGTATTCAATCAAGTATTAGCAAAAGATAAAAAAATGGTTCTCATTCCGGTTAATATCATGAACTCCCTAGGAGTAGCGAGTTTGGGGATTTCTTGTAGTTTGGCATACCTTTTGGATGAATTCTAGTCAATTCAAATTTTTTCAACAGTTAGATTTAGAAAAAAAATGTATTCCAACTTTTATAAACTTTTATGAGACAATCAATTTTGGGTTATTCTTGTTGTTAGAAACTATTGTTTTGCATTTATTTTAGTCAAAACAAATATTATCAAAGATTTCATTTCAATTTTGGTTTATTTCTTGATCGTCAAAGACAAGCTACTAATTGGAAGTTTACTTTGCAACCACATATTTTTATAGGCCAAATTATTACGATAGTAAAATGAGCAGGTTAGATAATAGGTTCTGCAAATACTTTACGAATTATTTGTATGATAAAGATGCTGGATTAGTGTTAAAAAGACAAGTTTGATATTTTTCAATTTATTCAATCAGGTGTTTTATGTGATTGCAAGAAGACAGTATATCAAATATGATATAATAATACCGACGTTACCGTTAATTTATTTTCTGCATATGCGCATTTCGACAACTTATGTCTCATCAGTGCAGATCAAGCCAAAACATTTGGAAGTCCATAACAGAAAATCGTGTAAAAATTGATAGAGAACAAATAATCAAAAGGATCTAAAGAGAAAGGCCAAATTCAGCAAAGGACAGAGCTATTTATGAGGGAGATACTCCTTGTTTTTGAAAGAAAATGAAAGATTGCTAGATGCATATAATATATAATCTTTTAAAACCATATTAATTGATTTTAATGCTGCTGATGAGAGGTTCTTCTCTGAATGATATGTACATCATAACCGAATTTACTGTTCCTTTTGCAATTTGGGTATTTTTGAATATTTTTTTCTTATATCAAAAACACATATAAAGTTTCAAATCTGATTTTTTTTCGGGGGGAGGTGTCTGCCATAGAATACACATTATTTGGCAAAAACTCCTCCTCGATCCCTCAGTGGAATTCAATGAAACTTTCACAGAATGTTCAGTACGTATTGCTATTGTGCTCCAGTTTTTTTTAAAAATAGATTTTTTTTTGTTGGTCGGGGCGGGTCGAGGAAAGGGTACAAACTTTGTGACAACAACTCATCCTAGACTTTTCAGAGGAATTCAATAAAACCTCTACATATTGCCATTATTCCCTAGCTATTTAAAGATTTGATTTGAATTTTTCTTTGACATCATTGGGGGTATATAGATTACGTAGGTTACACACTTTCTTTCAACAACTCCTCCTAGACCCCTAGTAGAATGCAATGAAAATTCAAAAGAATGGTCAGCATATATTGCTATTGTTCACTGGCTATTTAAAAATTTGATTTAGTTTGTTTGTTTTTATTTGTTTGATTTAATTTGATTGATTTTTGAAATCAACAGGGGAGTCTGTCTGCAGTAGGGTACACTCTTTTTAGACCCTTTTTGGGACTCAATTAAACTTTCACAGAACGTTCAGTAAATATTGCCATTGCGCACTAGCTATTTAAAAATTCAAATATGATTTGATTTTTTTCCTTTCTGGAATCAATGGGGAATATATCTGAAGCAGGGTACTCATTTTTAGCAACGACTTCTTAAAAACACCTCTGTGGAATTCAGTGAAATTTTTATAGAATGTTCAGAACAGATTGTTGCTGTGCACTATTTAAAAGTTTGATCTTATTTGATATTTTTTACCCCCTGCTTTAGTGGCCAAATTATAGTGATCGTTATGTCCATTCTTCTGTCCGTTTGTTCGTTCGTCTTTCTGTCCGTTCGTTGTGTATTCTGTTTGGCATAGGGTTCACGCTTTGTGGTGACAACTCCTTCTAGACCACTTGGTGAAATTCAATGAAACTTTCACAAAATGTTAAGTACAATGTACATTGTGCCATTTTGTACTAGCCATTTTAAAAATTGATTTTACCTATTTTTTTTAATTTTTGGAATCAAACGGGGAGCTTGAGGTATATATTAGTGAGCTTTGTTCACAGTTATTCTAGTTTCTGCATTCTATGATGTGTATTTGTATTTTCTTTAACAGAAGTTCCTTGTACCTCTAGCTTCTGTGGTTTTGGAGGAATATGTAGCATGGTCGGAGGACAACCTAATTGTGTATGTAAAGGAGAATGGACTGGAGCCACATGTAATGGTATGGTTATGTAATATTCTGTACAACCCCTGCTTTTGAAAATAAAAACTGGGTATATATGTTTGCTATGTCTCTGCATCAGACCGTTTAATCTACCACTCCCCCCTAAAACAATGAATGAATCTTGATGATTTTTTATCACAGGATGCCAAATCGCACCTCCTATTTTAGATTTTGATCTGACGAATTTTTGAGATTCCCATACGTGGCCATGAATTGTCGTAAGGTGGTACTGTCATAGTATTCGCAACGTTCTTTGGCCTAAAAGGAACGCTCGGAATAATCCGAAAAAGGGGCCAAAATGGGTTAAATTGTGAGTTTTCACATATTTGTCTGTAGAATCTTACTTATGTATTGCATTTTGATGGAGTTTCTTCGGTGTACTACTTAGGAATGGTTTTTTTTTTTTTTAGTCTGAGTTTAATGCAGTTTTATGCGATGGTTTTGTTATTAAAAATTTACACAGCGCTGCACCATCACATTTTTGATAACTAGTTTCCGTTTCAAGTTATGGGGACAAAATTGTACACATGCCGTTTACCTAAAACTTTTATTTTTCATCTGATTTCGAGCCGATTTTATTTTTACAATCCTCTCATTTTGAGCTGTCAGATTCACGTCAACGGATTTGTCGTACCTCTTACCATTTCCGAGCTTTTTTGGATCAAAAGAGTCGACATGCTGCGGTCGTATCATGCTAGGCTGGGCGTAACCCTTTATTAACATATGATTAGTTTAGTATATTTGTAATTTTTCTCAGCAAATATTGTAGAAACTCTTTATGTTTGGAGCTTTCGATTTGGCCTCTCTTTAAATCACTTAGTGCATATTTTTACTTTAACATGAAGAGCAAAAAAAGCATATTTCTTGTTTATATGAACCGTCAATCAAAAACGAACAATCCAAGGACAATGGCAACATCAGAAACAAAAAAAGGGAAAAAAAAGAGACATAACATGGGTACGGCACAGAAAAGAAAAATGAAGACACACAGACACAAAGATGAAAAAAACAGACCGAATTAAAAACCATGGGTGAGATCAGGTGCACTGGTAGGGTTAGAATCTCCTGCTTCTTATAAGACACCCGCCGTGTTGAACATGTCAAATCGGTAGTAAAGTCAAATCCAGTAGAGGAAACAACAATTAAGCTTTAGAGGGAAAGATCTGTTGTCATCTGGGAAACAGATATCCCATAGTGGTCCACAAGATGGTGATGTCGACCGGTAAACTTCTGGAGGGATGACTTAAAGATTTGGGTAACATACCCTTGTTGAAGTAGCCTATTTGTGAGGAACTGGGCTCTATCAAGGAAGCCACTGTATCGAACACAGGCTCTTGAATAGCGAATGAGCTGGGAGATTTAAACTCCATATGCCGGCGCTGTTGGGATGTTGATACAAAGAAAAGGGCAGTTTACTATTGGAAAGGTGAAGTAATCGCGTTTGTCGTACAGCTTAGTTTGAAGTCTACCTCTGTTGTAAATTTCAAGGTGAAGGTCAAGGAACGAGGCTGGTGTAGAAGTGTTTTGGTATCCTTAATTTCGAGCTCTTTTGGATAAATGAAATGAAGAAAATCACCAAAGCGAGGGTTGTTTACTGACAAACTATCATCTATTTACGGAAGCTAAAATTGTAGGATTAGGCCACTTTTTTATCTTTATTGCAGAATTCAAATTTACAGTTACTTCGGTATTTAGTTATTTGAAGAAGCCCTTCGATAAATTCAGCTTCATAAGAGTGAAGAAACAGATCGGCTAGGAGAGGCGCACAGTTTGTGCCCATAGGAATTCCAATAGTCTGTTGAAAAGCAAGTCCTCCAAACTGGACAAATGTATTGTCGATCAGAAACTCTAACATTTTAATCACTTCTTCCTCTGTATATTTTTTATCCGATGCGGATTGATTTTTTAACAAAGTAGGCTTGTTCTCTACCTACAACAATGTACCTATATCTTCGTTCACCGTTCTTACGTGAGAAACATCTATGAATTAAACCTTTCAGCCGAAATTTTAGTTGATCCTGAGGAATAGTAGTGTAAAGTGTGGAGAAGTCGAAAGATTTAATGCTGTTACAGTGTGATAATGATCTGGAGTTTAAGATGTCAAGTAGATCTTTGGAGTTTTTCAAAATCGACATTTCATTTACACCGCTTCTTGAAAAGCAAGTATCACAGTATTTTTGAAGGACCTCTTTAACAGCTGTCAAGATGGAGGTTAGGAATTTAGATATATGTTTTGTAAAGCATTTGGCAGATCCAGCGATGCATCGTTCTTTGTATGGGCATTTATGTAACTTAGGTACCCAGTACAAAGAGGGGAGATTTGTGTCTTCATCCTTGGTGGAAATCCCGAAGAAAAGCAAAACAGATTTACGGTTTTGTAATATCTCCTTCTTTGACAGAGTAGTAGCTCCGTAAGTTGGATTGCCGTTGGAATTATCAATGCTTACTTCTTTCTTTAAACAATTTATATAATAATTTTTGCAAATAAAAATGATATTATTTGGGGCCTTATTGGCAGGAACGACGACATATTTGTCATGAATGGAGGATAAGTAACTAGCCACATCAGCATTTTTGAAAATTGATGATGCTTTTGTTCTCATTGACCCTCGTACTTGTAGCTGATTGATTCGTTTAAGAATCATCCATCATTAATTGACCGAAATTAAAAATTAAGAGATTTGAAGACATATCGATCTCTATGTATTAAATTGCTTTTTACAGAGAGTCCATGTCTAAAAAAAACATGTCGTAATGGTGGAACTTGTAAGCTGGATAAATCCGGAACAAGAGCGGTTTGTGTGTGTCAAAATGATTACGGCGGACCTACATGTTCAAGTAAGTACTTTTGAGACATTAATCCTAGTTTTAAAATATGTCTACTAAAAACTACATTCAGAACTGAATTTCATATTAAAAGAGGAGTCACAAATGACGATTAAGTGCAATGTAGGCAAAGATCAGATAGGCTCCCTAATCGTTCATATGTATTATTTGAGTTGTAAGGGGGTAGACCTGGGATATGGGTAGATAACTCTGTTTTGAACTTTTCTGTTAATTAAATAAAGGGAAAAAATATTGCCATAGGTAGGGTCCAAATTTGTGAAGTGTTAATAAACTCTACTTTTTTGCAATGATATGTAAAAATAATGAAAATATGTCAAATGTTAAAAAATGGATAACAGGAAACACCTACAATGGCTGAAAATTATAATGACATGCCAAAGTCAGATTTCTTGCAAGGGAGGTAATTTCAAGCAGAGATTCATCAATTTGATTTTTACATACGTTATTCTAAACTTAGGAAAAAAATGGAACGTTATATTTTTTTTCTAAATTGCTAATATATCTAAAATATATAAGTTATCTTTCTATTCTCAGTTTTTGGTGAAAATTAAACAAATCAGTTTGTTAGGCGTGTTAAATAATGATCAAAATGGAGTAAAATTTTCAGGGTATACTGTTCAGAACAACCTTGCGGTTCAGTTAAATCCTTAAAATCTAATGTCATTATCTATTTACATGCTTACTTCCACAAATGTTTATACTAAAGCATTTTGCATTTGATATAATTTTATATCAGATACAAATACAAATTTATTTAGAGCTTATGCTATACACAATTTCAAGCCCTGAAAGGACCAAAACAGGGTATCTTTGATGACCAATAGCCAGAAAACGTGAGGGTTAAAAAAAATCATTGAAAATTGATTAAAGTCTACATGATTTTATGTAGTTTTAATATTTAAAAAAAAATGAAAATTTTAAACGACAGGAAAATTTTAGGCCTAACCAGGTCTACCCCCTTAAGCAACTCTATACTCTTACTCTTGGTATAGACAGACATACCGACCTGATGCACAAATACGCATAAACGTATTTCATGTTTGATGTGAAGAATTACAGTCAGTGAGAAACTGATTACTTATAAAGATATTTCATTTGTTCAACTGAACGTATGCGTAGTTCAATCAATATTAGCTTGAAATTTTAGCCTTATTAATTATGCCCTCCCACACGAGAGACATATTTGATTTGCCTTTTCCGTCTGTCGCCCGTCCATCCCTCATTCTGTCCGTTTTATCCTTCATTTTCCATCAGATTTTAACCAAACTTTACCCTGTTGTTGACCATCATGTACTCTTAATCGGATTGATTTGCCTTTTTTGTTGAAGTTTTGCCATTTTTTGACAGAATTTTGAAAAATTAAGTTTGTCGATATTAATTCCCTACATCTTAAATCGGATTTCAACCAAACTTCACAGGATTGTTGACCTTCATGCTTAGTAGTGCATATTGTCTGGTGGAATTGATCGACCAATTTTGTTGGAGTGATTTCCCTGTTTGACGTAGAATTAGTAATGAATTTTATGGTTGCTAATTCGCTCAAATCTTTCATTGGATTTTAACCATATCACATGATTATTGACTTTCATGCCTAATTGTGGGTTATTTCTGCCTGGATTGATCGACCAATATTTATGGCAGTTATGCTCTTTTTTGTCATAAAATTTTGATTAAAGTTTTTGAAGTGGTAACATCAAGATGGGAACAATAGAACAATAGAGGCTGTGTTTCTTTGCTAGTTTAACCATGTATTTGTAGAGACTTTGTCTCATGTGCATTTACTATATATCCTTTCAATTACCGTTGTGATGTTAATTCTCCCATATTTGGATTTCAACAAAGTTCAGTAATATTTAAATGCAATGGCAAATGGCAACGTTGAAAGATATAAATCATCTATAGGAAGCAGTAATAATCTCCTTGTAGGGTGCGACTTTAGAACCTTTTATCGTTCATATTTACATTTTATCAAATATTTCAACTTTGTAAAAAATGAAGCGTTAAAAACTTAAACTTTATCTTGGACGGTGTATCCAGTATTTCTCTTATGATGTGGCAGCAATATCTATTTCCGGCACGATAAGGTAAATTTCGTATATAATATTTCCTCCAAACTTATCATTCAGCGATAACTTTTATGCTACCACTTCATTGGTCTTTCATATTATTAGATATTTTTCAGCCGTGTTTTCATTGGTTGTTCGAGAGGTCACACATCGGGTCAAAACTATTCATCATTGTTTTCAATTCCGTGCTCAATTCATTAAGTTGTCTGCATTATTTTTTTTTATTTTATAGGAAAGAAGAAAATATTAAATGGACTTCCTGTGTACACACAATTATTTTTTCTCCCTAAACAGTCTAATATGTTTTTACCACCTGAAATATATTGTTTTATTGCAAAAAAAAATCCTGTTACATAATTAGTCCTGTGTTGATCTTACATGTATTGAGATCATGGATGCGTGGAAATTGACATCGAAATCAGTGACTGCATTTAATTAAAGTATATACTTGTCACACGTTTTCACTTATTTGACAAGTAGAAATGAATTTTATCATAAATGCTTAAGGTAAAAGAGAACCGAACCATCAACCGTAATTTCAATTCAGTTGCTATTGATTGTTGTGTACATGTGCCTATAATGCAATATGGTTCCTCTATATGCGTCACTTACCGTTGTTTATAGTTTCTACTATTTATAGGATAACATTGATTGTTGAACTTTACAATTATCAACAGGTTAAGTTTTAAGTACATAATCAATATTCCAGATAGTCACAAATGCAACAAACTAAATTCTCCTAACTCAAGATAATTGGGAGAATACAGCAGTAGAGTTAACAAATTAAATTAATCATAAAAGCAATAGATTTCACAATTCTTAAGTCTTGCATATCTCTTGTTATCAACTTTTTGATTACAAAAAATAACCTCGCTGAAGATCGCTTATTATGATTGTGTAATTAAATAGCTCGAGTTGATAGTATGCGATATACAAGTCTCACTCAAAAAGAAGCTTATAATGACTAGCATCTCTAATCAGGCATAATCAAGTACGATAATAATGGTGAATGAACTTCTCTGATT
>MJUU01042397.1:335035-355528 GCA_002080025.1 Modiolus philippinarum
ATATTACTATAACTTTTATTGTATTCATCATTGGCCTGTTTTGCTGATAATAGAACAATTAAACTGACCATGGATCTACATTCAAAACAAAAGCAAGTTTGGTTGAATTTACACAATAGTAATGCAAAATGTATAACTGTAGCTATGGTAGTCGGCAAGAAGGAGGAAATGTGACCAATTTTGACATATAAGATGTTGCCAATTTTTAAATAAGCCAAAGTTTTTGCAAATAGAAACTAATCAGAACGGAAATTGAAATGTCAGGCTACCGTTCACTATCTTAATCCATTTGAATTTTGGCTCCGAGAATCAAAGATTCCGGGGCATATAGTTTTTAATTTGGTCTGTCTGTTTGTCTCCAAAAAAATTTTAGCATTGGTTATTTCCTTTGGATAGCAAGTGACATGGCTTTCGTTTTTTGCTTGAGTATTTCTTCATACAGTACAAGAATATTTGACCTCATGACTTTGATCTTCACAAGTGATTGATTTTTTTTTAGAAAATAAAAGATTTTAACATTTGTTATATCTTCTTAATGGTAAGTAATATTGCTTATTTATTTTGCATGTGCATTCCTTTCAGTTGATACCAGAATCTTTGACCTAATAGCCTTGACCTTGACATTTGACGATCTCACCACAAATGTAAATTCAAATATTTCGTTTTTATTTTTTAACATATAGAAACACAGTTTAATTCATATATGAGAGAATAGTTGTCTTGATGTCTACTGTAAAAAAATATGCTTTATTATACCCCTGCTTTAGCGGGCGGTAAACAGTGATCATAGTGTTTGCTCGTTCATTCGTCCGTTCGTTATTCCGTCCGCCATAGGAACAAGATTTATTATGAGATACCATATTTTTATATTATGAATTTGAGACAGTTCATATCAAATTCCTTGGAGTATATTACAATCCCACTCTCGTGGTAAATTTTGAAATTTCATCTTAAAAAAATAATTGAAAAAAACACCCAGTTGTAAATTTTGAAAATTTATACTACATAATTCTGAAAACTAAGAGTTTAAAAATATAGTTCCAATTTTAAATTTTCTGAAACTCTTAAAGATAAACAATTTTTGGGCATTCTGGTTTGAAACAATGTGTTTTGATGAATTACAGTAAAAAAAAATATTTTCAATGGAAAGATTTCAAAACTTTGTGCATTCCAATTCTGGGGATTTTGCTGAAACTCTCAAAGACAAGTTGTTTCTTTGCATTCTACCTAGCAAACGCATCCTAATATAGGCCAAATTATAACGAGAGCAGAATAAGCAGGCGAGACACTAGGTTCCGCAGAAGCTTTACGAATTATTGAAATTATGGATTTATCCCAATTGACTATATAAGTCAAACTGTTTGTGTTTTGCTTGATTTATGACAATTACATTAAATTTTTCTGATAAACACAGTGTTAGTTCTATTAGAACCATAGATAAGATCATTCTTTGTTGGACATGATTGTCTGCAGTGCCACCTGTTTTATCAATTAGGGGAAGTAACTGACCAATGTTCTTCTTTATAAAATGAAAAAAAAAATTATCGATATATCATTTATTTTAGCACTACATTTTATAACACTATCTTAAGCACTTAATTTACATTAAATTTGATGCTTGAAGAGTTCTTCATATTACCAATGAACGAAAAGAATTTAAACAATAATTGTCAAAAATTGTCACTGGTGCTCCTTGTAAACGACGTGACGTAAGGTAAATGTCTAGTTTTGCATCCATTGTTCCAATGTGCTGATCTTTTGCTATCTGTCTCTCTCTTTTGGTCGCATCGGGAGAAGTTGTTCACCTAGACTGACATTTCTTACCGAACTCTGTCGTACACTGCTCTGTTTTCGGGATATTCAACAAATCGTAGATGTTAGGGTGACATTTCTTTACCGCTTTTGTTATATTTTTGCCAGTTTTTGTTGTTCGTTCATATATCTTGTCGGTAAACAATCCACTTGACTACTGGGTACTGTTGATTTAACCAAATATTGCTCAATTATTGGCACAGTTCGGCGATCGTTGGAAGATCTCCGTTGTCCATTATCATGTTTTTTGTAAAGGTCTGACGTACTCATATGCGTGGTATGAACAATAGTGCCATAAGCAACTTGATGATTTGTCTAGGGATACTGAACTTGTAGATAGTGACCAAACCAAGTGAAAATACTTTGCGCCATACCGCATGGATGAGATGAAAGTTGCACCCTTTAATCGTTGTAGTTGAGAAAGTTTGTCTGAGACAGGGTTGTATATCACTCTCGAAGTCTAACATCAGGCTTATTAGGTTCAGGTTCACCCATCTTCTTGCGTATGTGAGCAAACATTTAGTAGTAGGTCTCAGCTGAACCGTCTTTTAGGAGTGCATAAACAACTGGTTGAAGAAACCCATGTCGGTGATGTGTAGAGTGAAGAATTGTACAAAATGTCTTGGAGATATCTTGAAGGTACCGTCCATTAAGATTTTGTCTTATGTGAATAATAAATAAAGATTGCCGTGGGTGGCCATAAGTACCATGTCGTTGTCTTGGTGCAGAAGAAATGGCTCATTGTTTTGGTCTTTGTCCACTGGCCCTCAAAAGACGAAGTCCTCACAGGTTGCAAGTAGTGATGGCATGTTTTGTCGTCTGGTTCTATTCATATGGTTCGTACACTATCTGAGTTGTAGCTCAAGAATGTCATTGTCTGCAGTTGATGCAAGTGAATTCCGCTTAAGCCGGTGCTAGGGGTCGTCTTGAACTTACTGTGAGGTAAGAGCGTTTGCTCTTTGTTGAAGGCCTCATAGTTACTTCAAGATGAATAACAACAATCAAAGCGTTGTTCCATTTGCTTAATCTTACCACGTATTTATAGGGATTTTGTCCCATGTACATTTACTCCATATCCCTTCATTTTTTTATGCATCTGCAGAGTTCGTGTACTCTTTGTATACTTCTTTCATCTGCTGACAAATATTATCTTATAATAAAAAATGCAACAAAATTTTTTAATATCCCCCTAATACTTAATTTCGTGTACTCTTTGTATACTTCTTTCATCTGCTGACAAATATTATCGTATAATAAAAAAAAATGCAACAAAGTTTTTTAATATCCGCCTAATACTTAATTTCGTCAGTTTCAATCACATTTTCCGTTTGTTTCAAAAACTCCTATTTCAATTGTAGCATCATCCGTGTTACCGGTGGTATAATAATTACGGCGGCAAATCGGATGTCGACAAATTAAAATAAAATTTTAAAACCGAAATCTGCAAAATTAGCAATTTGGGTGTCGGCTAAATGGAAGCGTCATTCCAGGAATTTGGAAATTTGCAGTTTTGAATGTCACCATTTTAAATTCTTTGTGTTCTTTATTTAGGGAAAGGGTGCACCATTTTTTGGTGAAAANTAAGTGAGAACCGAACCGTCAATCCAAAACGAACAATCCAAGGACAATGACAACATCAGAAACAAAAAAAAGAAAAAAAAACAGAGACACAACATGGGTACGGCACAGAAAAGAAAAATGAAGACACACACAGACAAAGATGAACAACACGGACCCAATAAAAACATGGGTGAGATCAGGTGCACAGATGAGTTAGCATCTCCTGCTTCTTATAAGACACCCGCCGTGTTGAACATGTCAAATCCGGTAGTAAAGTCAAATCCGGTAGTGGAAACAACAATTTAGCTTTAGAGGGAAAGATATGTTTCATCTGGGAAACAGATATCCCATAACGGTATACAAAAATGGTGATGTCGACTGTAAAACTTCTGGAGGGATGACTTCAAGTTTTGGGTAACATACCTTTGTTGAAGTAGCCTATTTGTGAGCAACCGGGCTCTATCAAGGAAGTCACTGTATCGAACACGGGCTCTTGAATAGCGAATGAGCTTGGAGATGTAAACTCCATATGCCGGCGCTGTTGGGATGTTGCTACAAAGAAAAGGGAAGTTTATTATTGGAAAGGTGAAGTCATCGCGTTTCTCGTACAGCTTAAGATGCGCCGAATAAACGAACACAAACGAACACAAATCATAAAATCCATCCAAAAATGTATGAAATTATTCTTTGATATATTGTCTTATGGAATACACTTCAAATATGAAACACTTGTTGGTTTTCATGCTATCTATTTACCATTGTCAATGTTACGAATGAGCTGTTTCGTCAAATTGGGCATACGCTAAAGTCTGTTCCACTTCCATTAGATCATGGAAATGCTCTTCTGATAACCTAATTATTGGATATTTGCATCGGATTATGCATGGTTGTGTAAAAATATTGTACAACCTGTAGCCATATTTAATTTGATGATCTGCAATACATATGGAAAGAAAAAAACCCTTTTAAAAATGCTCCATTCTTTTGAAGGGGGTATATTTTAGCGATAGGCTGGACCATTCTGAATAAGTATTGGCAGGTATTACCTGAAGTCAGATGATAAAAAAGTCCCACTTTGGCTTTTGCCATGTGCTTAGACCACCTTTTGATTAAAAACATATGTACCCATAAATGAAATTATTCAACAAAATACCCCTACATGTAACTTGAATATGCATGTATAAAACGCAAAAGAAATATTTGAAAGAAATTGTTACAATTTAATGTACTGCTAATGCCTTTTCAGTGTTTATAAACAAAAAGTTTGTGGATTACAAATTTTTAACCCCGAAAGAGTACACCTTTATTTATTCGGTAGGTCGAGTCGGGGAATTATATCATCAAGTTACATGGTTGCCTTTAAAAAGGGACAATTAATCACTTAGAAATGTTCACTTGTTTGCAAGAAATTGTGAAAATGCCCATGACTGCTCACTTTTCATCATGCCGTAAACTTCGAAGTTTCAACTTTTTTTCAGCTGCACCTTGAAAGTATGGTCATTCCTGATTTGAATACTAAATTTGATAAAAATCAGTGTAAAAATAAAGCTAAAATTGTAAGATTTCCATAACCTAAAGGAAATAGAACAGACTTAAAATCCATACGGCAATGATTTTCTGAAAATAAATTAATTTTATCAATATTTTCAATGAAAGTATCCATATGTGAATCTGAGACGTCAAACTTCGTAAATAAGCAACTCTCCGATATCGGCTATTCGGCTATATGAAGGTCTTCATATACAGTCCTGTTTACTGCAATCATGACTTCCAGGTTGTAATTAATTGTGACTTTTTTTCAGCTTTGAAATTACTATGTGATGATTTTGAGCCAGATGAACAATTCTGCTCCTTCTCTAACAAGAATTCATACAAGTGGACACGTCAAACAGTAAGTTTTTTAATAGATTTAGTACATTATGTTTAATAAATAGCTACGTACTAGATGTCTTCTTGTAAGCAGAACTGATACTTATACAGGACTATTATTTGTGGTCTTCTTATCGTCATCTTATGTTGTCTGTGTGTTTGTTTATTTAAACTCTTCAAATACTCTAGGTCAACTCCAACCAAATTTTAAGGATATGTTGTTCATTTGATCTAGTTGTGCACCACTTGATTACTTAAAATAACAATTTAACATATTTAAGAGGTTCACAGGGTTAATAAGAGCTCATTTGTTTATCAAGTCTTTTAATCCGTAACTCCATTTAAACTGTTAGTCAGATTTCAGTAAGCCTTTCAGGATGTTTTGTTCACCTGATCCAGTTGTGCACTTGATGCTTGAAAATTTTAGAGTTCCTCCGGCAAAAAAAGAGTACATTTGTTAACCTGCAACTCGTTCAAAACAGAAAGTCTGTAACAGCCTATTATTCAGATATGTACGTGATCTAGTTGTGCTCTGATAATTTATAGATTTTGGATGTTCATCAAGCCAAAAAGGCTATTTTTTTTAATTTGGTTGCATGTTTTTTTATCTGCAGCACCTTCGAAACTGTAAGTCAAATTTCAACCCAGATATGTTGTTCGCCTGACCCAGTTGTGCAACTGATACTAAGACTTTGGACTAAACTGATTTAAGAAGTTCAATGAGCCCAAATTAGCCCATTTGTTAACTTGGCTGGTTATTCTACAATTCCTTCAAAACTCTCCGCTAGTTTTCTAACGAACTTTCATGATATTGTTCACCTGATATAATTGTGCACCTTATACTTGAAATTTGATTTACAGTTTTTAAAGCTGCATCGAACTATTTTTCTATTTGATAATATGCAAACTTATAAATATAATAATAATCAACAGTTGTATGTTTCGGTGTGACATGAACATTCCGTTTCAATTGATATTTAAAGCAAATTATGCAATCAACGTGGACAGCAGATATTCGCAATAATCAAATTCCAAAACAATTATCTGAACATCCATTTACGTTGTAAATACGTTTTCGAGAGAAAGAAGGGGTGTCGGGAAACGAACTACCACGATGTGTCATTCGGTAAACTCGTAATTTTTTCCATTTCAAACATAACGATAAATCTAGTTGCAACAATACACTCCCCGTCTGATATCTACTTGATATCACTACTCTTTTTAAATAAACAACAGAAATTTAACATACTGTTCACAATATTCACTGAATATAATATTTATATATATTGTATTCACAATTCTCCGCCAGAAGAATTATCTCGGTGATCGTTAACTGATCTCTAATTCACAGATGAAAGATAAATACGGTAAAATAGAGCATATTGCTATCAAAGCTGAAATGAACTGGAGTCTTCCACTTCTTACGAAGGAATTATTTGTGGTTATGAATATTCTTGCCATTGCCACAGGAATAACAGGAGATGTATCTGGAAAAGTTTGTCCTTTTCCACCCAAAGCGGATTAAGATTGGTAATTGAACTTATTTTGCAAATAGGTATCTTGTGACTTATACAATCTGGTTCTTCTTCATAAATTTCACGTTGTATGTCCCTATGGTAGGGTTATCTGGTATTGCGAGTGATTTTTGCAGCAGAAAGCTCTGGAGAAACACGAGGACGAATCTCACTATCATCATCGGTAGTCAACAAGCTGTTACGAGTAATTCAACCCCGAATTGTGACGGGGTTCACAAGTGAGAAGTCTTTTAGGTCCTTATAACCACTCACTATTATGAATGTCATTAGCTGGTAGCGAGCTGATCTAAGGCGCACTGTCCAACAACTACTGCCAGTACTGCAACACAAAGTTCTAAACGAGGAAATGTGTGTTCATTTGATAGAGTTACTTTAGCTTTTCCCAACACATAATCCAACTTTTGGTTTGTCATTTTCATCTATTGTCCGAAGAAAAATTACTGCAGCAATGGCTTTTTCGGACGAATCTGGGTAAACATGAAGTTCTTTCGTTACTGCTTGGCTGGGGTAAGGTACATTTGTACGTGGAATACGTAAAGATTCTAGTTCTTGCAGTTCATCTCGCAAAGTTTCCCATTCTGAAGCAATATCATCCGGGACTGGTTTGTCCCAATCAAATGTTGTTGAAATCAGTTTTCTTAGAATCAGCTTCCCTTTGGTGGTCACTGGGCTTAAAATATTAATCCAGGTGGATCATGTAATTATGCTGTTTATTGTAGATAAAACACCTCGTCTTCTTATAGGTTCGTGTCCAGTGATAGCTGGAAAAAGAACATGTCTGTGTTGACATCCAATATTTGTCCAAGGCTACGCTGGAGTGGTTTATTGTTGGCGTCATGGTCCAATTTTCAATTTTGTAGCTAAAACGCTCGTTGGAAATGCAGACATAACTTCAAAACTGTTGGATGCAAACTTTGGGCAAACAGAGATTCCAATACTTTTCAATGCTACTTTTGTGTCTTTGACGACTTTTGTGACCTTTCCTGCTGTGGGTATGGTGTTAATCCATCATCAACATAAAAATCTTTAGTCACAAAATATGTAACCTGCTGGCTGAACTCTGGCTCTGTGGCCTGTACTATTTGCGTAGCCCCAGCGTTGCCACTTATGTGGATGAACTGTTACCGAAGACAAGGACACTCATTCTATATTCTATCGAATCTTTGTCAATATCATTGTCTTTATACCACAGGAATCTTAGGTAGTTTCAATGATCTTCTCTCACTACGAAGCAGCGGAACATGTGTTGAACATCAGCAGTAACAGCAACCATCTCTCTCCCGACACAAATCAGGACTCCCAGTAAGCGGTTTTATAGGTTTTGGACCAGACATCAAAATACTGTTTAGGGATACTTCTTCGAATTTTGCGGAGGAATCGAACACACCTCTGATCTGCTCAGGTTTCTTTGGATGGTATATTCCAAACAACGGTAAATACCCATATTCTTCTTGTTCTTCCAATGGCGGAGCAACTTCCGCATAGTCATTGTCTAATAATTTTGACATGAATTCTATAAAATGTTCTTTTGAAAGCGTTGCTCCTGAGACTGTTTTCGGGGAATTCCACTCTTTCTTTTAACAGCTTGTTATCTGTTGTTTGGAAGTCGTTGTTTTGGTGTCCAAAATGGTAACGGAGATACCCAACTATCTGTGGAGTCTCGTGTTACTGGTCGTCCATTTGTTTCATTAATATTTTATCTTCATAAGGCATTCCTGGTTTGCCATCATCTTTTGTTTTTACAAAGATATCGTATTCTGGTATGTCAACTGTTTTGGTTACAGTATTCAAACAAGCGGGATCTGGTTCCCGTACACAAATTTTAGTTTCACACGATCTGAGTGTCGTAGGTTGGTCAGAAGGTAAGACAGAAGTTTTCCTCACAGATAAGTCTTGAGTTGCATGTTGTTAGGCCAGAAAGATTTCTTAAATGACGACTCAGCCCAGTCTTAATTTCTGGACAAAAGGTGATCTAGATGGTCCATATCTATAATCTAGGACATGATGGACTTTGGGGAGGTCCCTTCATATGAGCATCATTATCTTCCTGTTTTCTTTAATTTGCTGGATTCTTGCAGCTATATCTTTCATATGTAGAAAGTGTGCGGTAGAATCTTATGACGGGATTTCGCCCTTGCTACTTGGAATGTAATCACATTCTACCAAGACTGTCAATTCTAACTCTTCTTGTCCTAGTTATGATTGGACTATAAACCCTTAAGCTCTTCTGCCACTGGTAGCAAAACGACCTGAATAAGTTGTCAGGGTATAAATTCCTGGTTTGTCTTCAATGTTGAAGAAACAAAACTCTGCTGATGCCAGAGACATGCTACTTTGGTCATCAAGAACTTCATACATTTCAATGGTTTTGTCGGAGTTGTCCCCATGATGTACTCTGAAAGGGATGATTTTGACACATGATTTACATGTGTTGTTTCCACAGATCTCTGTACAAGACAAGCTAACTGTTCTGTGAGTATTGTTGGCATCTTCTGCTTCCCTCCTTTCTGTTGTTCTGTCTCTCCGCTGTGATGTTGTACGGTGCCAACTGCAAATCATCGCCTGACTTTAACGACATGTAACGCAGTTCTGTGTTGTCTGCTGAAGCTTCCGCAGTCTCTCCATTAAATCTCCGCCTTGATGTCTCTGCTCCTGTCAGTTGTAGATGTGCAAAAACTAAAACATAGGTTGTTTTGTTTGGGGATCTCTCTTCGCTCCTAAATTGATTTTGACCTGAATCCTCTACATTTGTCTTTCGTCTAATGATTGCGTTATATAATGCATTACACCTTGTCTGGTACTCAGTTCTCTCTGCACTGGAGCAGTTCTCAGTTCTCTCTTTACTGGGCTTGTTTAGACATCTGCCGATATCAGTCTTGTGAAATACTACCGGGTTTTGGCCACGGATGGTTTCCTTCCGGAATACTTTGGACTTGTTTGCTGTTCTAGCTCATAGAAGAATACGGGATCATTTCTGATTATACACATTTCCCAAACGAATCTTGAGAATTCGGTGAATGGTGATAATGGTACATTCCGAGACGACTTATAACTTGAGGCTCTCGTTGTCTACTTTTGTTGGAGTCCCTAAGGAAGCATACTGACGATTGACCTTATCCCAGAAGGCGAATCGAAATATCCCAGAAGCGACTGGAATTAAGGATTCTGTTTGATGTGTTCTACTTCCGACATTAAATCTGACAACTCATACAGTCGTCCTTTTTTGTTAGTTTTTGGATGTTCGTCAATCTTTTCAAAAGTAAAATTTTCATCATTGCAGGGGATCCATATCTGGTATCTAAACGATCCAACACAAATCTGAGATATTCAGTGAGGTTCTCACTTGACCTTCTTATAACATGTATTTTAAGTCTGTTTTGAAGACTCAACTCCGAGCCATTTTACTAGGAGGTATAACTGTTGTGAGTTTAACACTCTGACTTCATCAACAACTGACTTCAAGATGAAGAACAACAATATAAGCGTTGTTCCTTTGCTTGTTTTTTACCATTTATTTGTAGAGACTTTGTCTCATATGCATTTACTCCCTATCCTTTTATTCACCATTGCAGCTATTTTACAAACAAAATAGGATTCAGAACGGTCGTTGAAAAAAGTAAGACCAGATAACAGTATTTCCTTGTGGATAAGGAATCTAGTTCTATATGAAGTCTGGTTCATAGTTCTGTCACGTGAACTTGGTATTGGTGTGTCACATGATAAGTGCTGACGTGGTTCAAATGCTGGTGCATCTTTGTTAAGGTGCAATGTAACACACTGAGATTTACGAGGTGGTCCAGCATCAGCTGTAGTAGATGTTACTTTCGGTGCTAGATATACTGTTTGAGTTGACGTAACTTCCTGTTGTCCGGAGGACCCATATGCTACAGTTTGATTTGACGTAACTTCCGGTAGTTTGGAGGACCCATATACTTCTGACGGGATATTTTGTACCTCCTTGTTTGTGATACTGAAGGAGTGTTCTTCAACATACTGTTGCACCCATTGAAGAGAGTCTGCTTTATCAATGTGCAAGTGACTTCGCTGGTCTTCACTATCAACTTCTCTTAAAGGATCGTAGCTTCGGTTCCTGCCATGGCCGCTTCCTTTTGTGCCTCTAACAATGTCTGGTCGGCCCTTAACTCGGCTCTCTTTCGAGCAGTTATCGCTTCCATCTCAGCCTTTTGACGAACCGTTGATTCTTTTCTGTTTTGAAAGAATGACATGTTTCTCTGCGTAGGCTAGACTTGCTTTCAGAGCTTCCACGTTTCAACAGACTGGAAGCGTCTGTAAACCTTGACGTCCCACCATGTGATATGTATTTACTGTTGTGGGACGATGAGCTGCTACTAGGTGCCTTTGATGGTTTCTTGGGCGTCAGAGGCTTGCCAGGTCAGGGCGTCGTCAATAGCATATTGGGGATATCTGTTTGTGTGTAGCATTCCTCCATGTCTCGTTTACTACCCTCGCAAATGTTAGTCTTCAGGTAGGTCTGGAAGGTACATAGCTGTTTTTTGGTACCTGCTAGTTGCTTTAGCTATATTTTGTTCTGAGCTTCGTTGATCTCGTGGTCCAGCGGAGGGATTGTCAACTTCTTAAGTAGGGAGTAGAGCATTGTCCATAAATTGTCTACGTCTTGACGATGTTTGTCACATGTCTGTGAATTTATTTCTTGTCCTATCTCTGGGAGTGTCCAGACCCTGGTGTCCGGAACCGTTGAAATAGTGTTCTCGGGCATTTCTGTTTGGTTAACGCTCATGGTGATAAACGTTGTCTCTAATCCAATTGAAGCTGTATCGCCTGGAACAGGAACGGTGTTACCGTAGTGACTGTACTGTCTTGTTTCCGGGAACAGGAAGAAACGTTGTCTTGTAACTGTTTTACTTGCAGCAAGAACAGTACTACCAGTTGTCCAAACGCTGTCTCGAACTCAGGCTAGTTCAAGTGTTTTTACTGTACTGGACAGGATCCAGCAAGCATAACCTACTTCGTGGCCCAATTAAAATAAAACCCTGTGTGGCGTAGTAAACTTTAATAAGCCGATGAAACAAATGGTAAAAACCTGAAAAGTATAAATAATTTACATAATTTGTGTGTCAAAAATAACGAGGATTTAAAGTCAACTTATGCTACCGTAATTATGAGTAAAATGTCAACATATTGAAATACACAAATAATTTGCATAAAAAACAAAAATATGACGTGTGTCTGTGTGTTATTATTCGTTGGGTTTATTAACGGATAAATACAGTTGAATGGCTGTAATACACGGAATAAGTCTTCCATAATTATATCCGGATGTATATTAAATGACACTCACTGCTTACCGTACATATTTGTAGAAATAACGTAACTAAATATATTTTCCTCTTCTAAACGGAAATAATATATAAAACTTTGAAATACTGTGATGAAACTTATAAATATAATTATAATCAACATTCCGTTACAATCGATATTTATAGCAAATTATGCAATCAACTTGAACAGCCGTTGTTCTCAATAATCCCTTGTGTGGTTAAATTTATTACTATTAATCCAAATGTGTAATGAAAGTATAATAAAAACACTCGCACTGTTATTGAACTAGGCTCCAAATTCCAAACAATTATCTAAACATCCATTAACGTTCGAGAGAACGAAGGCGTGTCGGGAAAAGAACTACCAAGATGTGTCATTCGATGCATTCAGAATTCTTTCCATGTTAAACATAACGATAAATCTAGTTGTAACAATATACCTTCAGAATAAGTTTTGCACCTTGTATGATAATTTTTCATTCTTCCCAATGATTATATCTGCAGAGTTTTCCGCAAAAGCCATGTCCAGTTGACACGAATATATCAGAGGTTGACCTAGATATATCAATTCTTCCAAAATTTCAAAGGCAATAACTTTTATTCAAGTTTTCAAACGAAACCAAAGAAATAAAAATAAACATCCATTGCATTTGCTCTTTCCGATTAGGTATTCAAAACAGAATCATGATTACACAAATACATAAACTAGACCTTAGAAAAATTATACAAAGTGAATCATTGAGATATCATGCAGAGTTGTTCACATTATGACGTCGAACCTAAAAAAAATGAAAGAATATCGTAATAACAAAAGGTTGCTGCAACATTCCAAGTCGATATTATTTCAAATCTAAAATAAAAAATAAAGGACGATAAAAAAAGTTATCGGGCTTTTGATAGCTGAAAAATATCCTGCTCGCCAGGATATGAAGCTTGGGACTCGTTCGCTTTTCTGGATCACGGATCGATATTTAACGATACATAGCTGTCGAGAGTTCGATTGCAAATACTTTAAAGGTATTAAAACCCTGCAAAGTTAATTGTTTGGTTTTGATGCCTTCTCTCATGCTGTGGGAGGCTGGAAAAAATACCTCATTTACCCTATTTATATTAATTTTAATAAAATCACTCCCTCTATACATTTTTCTGATTTTTACAACGTAATAAGCTGCCTCATATATTTTTTTGGCAAGTAAAAGGATAAAAAATCACCTTCCTTTGTCATCATTTTAAATAAAACAAAAACCTGAGAACCAAATAATTAATTTCGTGTAGCCTAGAGGTTCATTACGCTAAAAATAGCTCATCTGTAGTGCAATGTAAACCATGGTTCCATGGAACATTCATCAAGAGATGTTTTGTTGCTCGAACATTCAAATATGTTACTTGTAAAGGATTTTTTAAATATCCCTTTATATAATGTGTACCCAAGTTGTGTTTTTTTTACAAAAATAAATGATGTTTCAAGCAAAAAATCATAATCCTTAAACATCATATTTTAGAGGCAATTTTTTTTTTTCGAATACAGAAATTTATTAGGAAAGACCTAGCCAATCAAATTGTGAGAAATACTATGAAATCATGAAAATTATATTTAAACAAACAATATTTCTATAATTTTCTTAATGAAGAGAAAAGTTGAAACTTCTTTAAACTCGTAAACAAATGACTCAAAATGTTTACCATTACAAATTTCCAAAAAATTTCCAATTGCTTAAAAAATAATAAATTGACCATTGTTTAATTTAGTGTCAGCAAATAACATAACTATGCCAAACAAATAACATTATATAAAGGCCTTGCAAAACAGAAATAAGGCATACAATGCATTTGATCATATTTTGCAATATTTAATTACCTTTAACACTAGTGCTGCATTTTATTTAATCAGAGTTCTTATCCTCTGAAACCACTACGCAAATTGAAACGATAGTTTAAATTTTGACCTTTTAACAAAAACTGTCATTTAGCCATATAAGGGCCTGTTGTTTATGAAGAAATGTTACAAAACCTGGCCATATATGTCTGAAACTTCTTTTTTGTTCCACTGGAAACTGGCATTCATTTCTCCTTTCAAACACAGAAGAATTCCTTTCTAATACTGGACCACATGGTGCTTATTCTAATGACTTACATTTCAGGGTCCAACCCAAATACCTAATACAGGATATCCTGATGCTTATGCTTATTCTAATAACTTATATGTCAAAGTCGAACACCTACACCGAATACTGGACCCCCTGGTGCATTTTATAACGATCTTATATTTCAATCCCAATATCCACACCTAATGCTGGACCTCCTGAGTCTTACGATATAATTTTTATTTCAGGGTCCAACACCAACACCGAATACCGGACCACCTGCTGCATATTCTAAAAAATACTACATGTACTTAGATGCTAGAAACGGAAAGCCATTGCAGGAATATACTTTTACTTCCGAACCACTACAAAGTATATAATGTTGTCTATATAAGAATACCGTATAGCGGTTAATTTTCGCAAGTTTCTAATTTTCGCTATATTCGCGAGCTTTATGGAAAATAAAAAACTTGCGAAATAAAAGTCAGTGCATCTTTTTTAAAATTCGTCCTTTACCCAATTTTCAAACCTCGAAAATTGATGACCGCTTAAATTAAATACCCCTCTTTTCGGAATAAATCGAGAAATTTGACAACCGCGAAAATTACCAGCTATACAGTATGTATTTAATGCTGAATTAAGGTAGTTCAGGGGACTAAAAACAAAACGATTGATTTTTCTTATTTTTCTGTGGTTGAAAGTTTATTAAATTCTCTTCAAAATTTTATTTAAAAAATCATTAGGTTACTGAATTCATGCTTCCGAGAAAAGCTTCATAAAATGGCAAGATATTGAACTTTTTAATAAAGCCTATATAGTGAGAAAAGACAAATTTAGAATTTTTATATGAATAAACCGCTAGATTTGTTTTGCGCAAATGTAAAATAAAGTGTATTGTAGAAATCACTGCAGAAATATCAAAAAGAAACTGGTAATCGATCTTATTTTTGCAAAAAACATAAAATTGGTCTTCCCTGAATATTTCTATTTAATTATTTCACTTAATAAAAAGTTTTTAGCTCACTTGGCTATGCCAGGGTGATCTTTTGCCATCAATTTGCGTCCAATGTCCTATGGCCGTTGTAAACTTTCTAAAAAAAATCTTCTTCTGTGAAACTGCTGAAGTGATTGGTTTTAAACTGTAAAGTAATCAATCTATGACATGTCCTCTATAAACTTTTTTTATTTTATTTTGGCCTATTAAAAACATGGCTGCCATGGCTAAAAGTAGAACATTGGGATAAATTACTGTTTCTTCCAATTACTTGAAAATCGTTTAAAATATTGAAATTCTGACAATGTAAGGTTGTTTATAATACGAAGATATGTTTAAGAAAATCAGAAACCCGTCTCGGAGCTGCAGCCCTTTTTCCGAAAAATTGTCAAAGTTTTCGCTTCTTGACTCGCCAGCGACGTAGTCGATAAAAGCGAGACATGGATATTACTTTCCGGCGGCGATGGCAGCGTTAGCGTCGTGAACTTTACTAAAGCCTTGATAACTTTGTATTTCACTTATGTACAAGATCATATGTCCACAGGTACCTTATGGTTGGGGCTTTCCGTCACATGTTTCAGATGACCTTGACCTTGCCTTCATGGTTCATTGACTCAACGAAAATTGCAACATAGCTTCACATTCGAGTCTTGTCTCTGGATTTGTAATGCATAGATGTATTATAGATAGTGTGTTGATATATCTTGGTGGGCACTTGACAGTTTGACACTTGCCAAGTGTCATTGACATCATTTGCTCGGTTCAGTGACTTTGTAAATATTCAAGTCAATTGCTGAACTATTGTAATTTATAGAGACACCATATTTGGTGATTGGCGTCTGAAACTTATCAATTTACCTGGGCCTTAATTTCATGATCCAGTGACTTTGTTATTTTTTCATGTGCATTTCTTAGCAATGTAATAGGTTTATTGTTAATAATTAATGGATCAATGCCAGTCTTAAACCAATCAATTAGACTAGACCTTAATTTCATAGTTCAGCGACTTTTATATTTTTCATTCATGTTCATTTTTCAGTAGTGTCTCTTCATATTAGGTTTATTGTTACGTATTGATGGGTCAATGCCAATCTGATGCCAATCTGACATCAGTCAAGTAACCTTGACCTGAATTTCATGGTTCAGTGACTTTGTTAAATGTTAAAAATCATGTCCTTGATTCAACTATAGTAACACCTATACTCCATATGAATTTTATATCTTAGTAGGTACATTCCAGTCTGAATCCTGTCAAGTTCCCTTGAACTTAATTTCATGGTCTGGTGGTATTGTTATTTTTTAAAAAGGTCAATTTTCTTTGCAAAAGTAACGCCTATGGTCTCCATTGTAGGTTTAATTTTTCATCTGGATGGGTAAATGTCAGTCTGTCACCTCTCAAAGAACCTTGACCTTAATTTCATGGTCCAGTCACTTTGTTTTTTTTACACTCATGTCGATTTCTCAGCAATTGTAACATAACATGGTCTCCATAAGGGCTCAATTGTAAATATAGGCATTTGATTTTTGCTAAAACTTAGTAAACCTATTGTTAATATGGATCTTAATTCCTCCGGAAGATGACACTAGTAACAAGTCCTTTACAATCCAGCAACAAAGGTTCTTACAGCATAATTTAAACTTCGAAATTGCCATGCATTTTTAACGGTATTTTCAACGGGAAATTTAACATGGCACAATTTTTCCTAATTCTTATATGACAACAAATTTTGCGGTCGTGTTATGGTAAATGGCGCAGTCGCAATCGGCGACATAGGCGTCTGTGGAAAGATATATATGGTTATAGTATATTAAGCTTAATTTGGCTTAACTATTTAGGACAACAACGGCAGTAGAATACCGAAGGAACAAAGGGATGAAATTTACAAAAATCGAAGTCCAGAGGCATGGCCAAAACGAGAACATAGAAGGCAACGACGCCAGACACAAAACAGCGACGCTAGACAAACAGCACAGAAACAGAAATCACAACATTCAAAACAAAGCACTCACAGTGTGAACTCCAGTGAAACTGAGAGTGACATCAGGTGCTCCGGAAGGGTAAGCATGTCCCGCTCTGTTAACAGCACCCGTCACACTGTGATTTGGTCAATCCAGGAAAATGTCAAAGTCGGTAGTCAAATCCGGGAAGACATGAATCTAGCTGAAAATGTCCACTTTCATTTGGGATACTGACACGTCATATCTTTCGATGATGTTATGGTGACGGCCATAGAATTTCTTGAACAAATCCCTGACTAAGCAGCTTTTGGGACAGTGTTTTTGCTCTGTTCAAAAATTGGAATTTGCTCTCTGTCAGCTTTTGCATTTGTTTCGGTATATGGGTTTTTCAGAAACTTCATTATATGTTCTTTCAAATTTTAGTTTTAAGTTACTTGGCACAATCTTAAACATGGATTCAGGCCAGTCTGTTATTGAACAAAGAGCAAAATGGGGAGTAAAATTTGGTATTTTCTTGTCAGTGTACAGCATTAATGTGGTTCTAGTGGATCTGAAGGGATCATTTCAAACTTCATGCGATGTTTCTTGGCCTATTTTCAAGCATTGGTTTTAATTTCGTGTTCCTTGCTTTAGTTTAAGCCAGATTTTGAGGCAATTTTTTAAAAATTTAGTCCTGATGAAAAATTAATATGGAGCTGAAACATCAGACTTAAAATAACATGTCTCATTTTGTTCAGATTCATGGAACATAGTTTAACATTGGAACCTATAAGAAAATCACATTCTAATCTTCTTTTCTGGAAACACTGACACTAATTTAACCAAACTTTACAGGAATGATGTACTGAAGGTCCTTAACGAAGATAACTCATTTCGTTCCGATCGGATAAAAAACATGGCCGCCAGCAAGGAGCATAGTTTAACATTAGACGCGATGGGAAGATCACATTTTCATTTTCTCTCTGAAATGGCAGAAGCAAATTCAACCAAACTTTACAGGAATTATATACTAAAGGCCCTTAACAAAGATTGCTCATTATGTTCCTATACTATAAAAAAACATGGCCACCAACAAGGAACATAGTTTAACATTTGACCCTATGGGAAAAGGACATTTTCATCTTCTACTTTGAGACCATTGAAGCAAATTCAACCAAACTTTACAGAAATGATGTCCCAAAGGTCCTCAACAAAGATTGTTCGTGTCGTTCCGATCGGATAAAAACATGGCCACCAGCAAGAAAAGTACAAAAATACCAAAGTTGCATAATTAACAGTACATTTTTGTTGTACTGTTCACGTGTTTCAAGGAGTAACCTTTCAATTGCAGCATTAGAGTCAAATAATCTGGAATGAGACAATCCAATAAATAGTAAGAAAATAGGTACTCATTACCAAAAATACCGAACTAGGGAGCCAAATCCAGTACTAAGGACATCTACCGAGTGCAATATACAGAATGAAGCCGTAATATTTTAAAGGGGTTAGAATTTTGATAAAAACGGTAAATTTATATAAACGCAAGGTAAATTTTCGTGTCAGACAAGTCTGTTTATTGGACTTGTGAATACCTTCGGGGACCTCTGGTCCACCAGCAGTGGCATCGGTCCAATGGTTTAAAAATACAAAATACCTAAGTTGCATGAAGAACATAGTTTGATCCTATGAGAAAAGTACATTTTCATCTTCTTCTTTGAAACCATTCAAGCTAATTTAACAAAACTTTACAGGAATGATGTATGGAAGGTACTTTACAAAATTGCTCATGTCCTTTTGATCCCACAAAAACCATGGCCTCTCTTGCAGAACATATTCAGCATTGGACCCCGGTATTAGAAAACCATCCTTTTCATTTTCTTCTCTGAAATCATTCAAGCAACTTTAACTAAATGTATAGAAGGTCATTTACAAAAATTACTTATTTCTAAAGGATCAGACAAAAACAGGGGTGCTAATGGAGACCATAGCTAAACTTTAGACCCTTTTGGTAAAAACATCATTTTTGGTCATGCATTTTGTCAGCTGATTGATACGGACTCAGTCCCTGAGTCTCTAGTTGTGCACATCTAATTGTGTCAAGGTCTTTACTGTGTCCACATTAAATTTCAACTTCACTTGTTTATGTATCAGTAATCGGTCAGGGTATAACTTAATAACCCAATTTTTAAAATTTGGACAAAATTAGTAGATATTTCATCAGAACTTAATTTTTACAACAAACTTTAAGTCCAATTGTAAGCTAAGTTTGGTTGTTGTTTGTCATCAGCAACATTTGTAATTACATTTGTATGGTAAAAAATTTGTGTTATTTTGACTCTTCGGTAAAGATTTTGGTCATAGGTCCATATGTATTATTACTCTCAATTAGTCAAATCATCTTAGTTTTTATGATTATCAACACTTCACATGTGTCAGATTATAAAAAGAGTAGAGTTACATTTATTATTAGTAAATCCTGGTATTGTCTAACCTCCTTACTAAATGTTGAGGAAAATCAAAACGCCTGTGTATGAGTTTTTGTTCTTTTTCACCAAATTTTGAAAATCATCATTTTTGTATGTTATTTCAAAAACTATAAAGAATATAGGTCAAGTATAAATTGATGAAATGTTTGCCATGTCAAGATTTACCTACACTACAATTCTGACGGAATTTTGTAGGAGTAATTGATCTTTTACCACCAAATTTTTCAATTTAACATTTTGGTCTATTTCCAAAAAAAACAAAGTCAAAACAAAAAAGACAGAGGTTAAGTGTAAATTGACAAAATGTTTGCAATGATGTTTTTTCTTCCAAATGGATGTTGAAAATTGTTGACCGATTGCCATTTTTAAAACTTCTTCTAAAAACCCCGACAATTCAACATTTTCCAAATTCAATGAAATTTGGTTTCCGTATAGATGATCATATTACAAATGTAAAACTGATGTTGAAAAATGTTTTTGACTAATCTTTTAAGGTTTCCTCGCACAGTTTACAGATTAATTAGAGGTAGCTGCCAATTGGAAGAAAAAAACATTTATCTGGTAGATTATTGTGATGTGTAAAACGGTTCCCAGAATTTACAATTGGCAAGATTTTTCAAAAGTGTTCTATGCTTTACTGTATTCCTTAGTGTTAAACATTTGACATTGGATTTTTGATTTGCACAATTTTATAAAATTTGGTTGATGACCATCACGTTACCATGCATACAGTAGTAAATATCAATTTCATATATGATATACGAAAATACCCAAGTTTCATAATGCACTATGAATTTTGATATGCTTTACACGTTTTTCAAGGAGTTACTACTCATCAGCAGCATTCTAATCAAGTTATAAGGAAAACCATTATTAGTCCATGGGCTGGAATAACAACCGTGCACCCCCCCCCCC
>MJUU01042397.1:355614-375007 GCA_002080025.1 Modiolus philippinarum
ATGGAACAGGGCCCATTTTTAGACCCACCTACAGAAATTTTGGAAAATTTCGTTTTTCGTCCAAGTTTTTCTTTCAGTTGCTTCAAAATGTTGACCAAATGCTTCCCAGTTATAAAAACGGTGTATCAGATGATTGCTTATTGTATGAGCTTTACAAAGAACCCATATTTTTACAATTTCTATGCCCAATACGCTCCCTAGCGGGATTAAACGTACCCCTACCCCTATGAAATATTGCGGAAAATTTAGATATTTTCATTGAAATTGCGTAAGTTTGATGGTCTGAAGAATCCGAAGTGCATCTCAATTCCAAATTCTGAAAATTGTTTTTAGTTTTTCAATCCATTTTCTTGAATATAAAACAATGTTAACATGTATTTAATGACCAAAGTTTTATTTTCAAATAGACCAAATAAATGGATCTTTGAATATTTCCGATTTTGACTAAGTTTTGTCATTCTTTTGCCCAATATTACCTTTTAGTAAACAAATGTTATTCAAAATAGGTATCAAATGAAAGCCTATGATATTTGCTGTACAGCTATTACAAATAATGGCCATTCTTATGTAATATAAACATCATACATCATTAAATCTTTCCCCTACCCCAACAAATTTACTGTAAAATTGTCAATTTTTTGTCTATGTTCGCATAAAAATAACAAGAACACGCAAAATCTGTGTTGTATATGACAATGTTGCGTGAATTACATCATGATTTGGTATTTCAACAGCCATTTGTTAGCTTAAACTCAATATCTAACCTGAAATTGATGAAAAATGGGAATTTTCACATTTCAGATTTGCCCAAATTTCACTGTTATATCGCTATTTATGCCAAATCTGGAGGACATATCTGCAGATAAGCCAACTAATTGTTCTAAGCGATATATTAGATGTCTGAAAACACTGTTAAGAAAAGCAAGAAGTGTTTGATGTGACTCAAAATACCGAAAATCTTACCCCTACCCCAACAAATTTTCCTTAAAATTGTCAATTTTTGTCTATGTTCGCAACAAATAAACTTAAACACGCAAAATATGTGTTGTATATGACAATGTTTCATAAATTATACCATGATTTTGTATATTAACAGCCATTTGTTGACTTAAACTCAATGTTTTGCCTCAAATTTATGAAAAATGGGAATTTTCAACATTTCAGATTTGCCCAAATTTCACTGTTAAATCGTTATATATGCCAAATCTAAAGGACATATCTGCAGATATGCCAATTCATTGTTCTAAGCGATACATCAGATGTCTGAAAACATTGTTCAGAAAAACAAGAAGTGTTTGATGTAACGCCAAATACCGAATATCTTACCCCTACCCCAACAAAATTTTCCCTAAAATTGTCAATTTTTTTGTCTATGTTCGCATAAAAATAACCAGAACACGCAAAATGTGTGTTATATATGACAATGTTGCATGAATCACATCATGATCTGGTATTTTTACAGCCATTTGTTGACTTAAACTAAATATTTGGCCCAAACTGCTGAAAAATGGGAATTTTCAACATTTCAGTTTTCTCCAGATTGCATTGTTAAGCTGTAACATATGGCAAATCTGGATGATATATCTGCAGATATGCCAATTAATTGTTCTGAGCGATACATGAGTTGTCTTTAAACAGTGTTTAGAATATCAATGGGTCTTTAATGTGACTCTGAATACAGAGACTCTTACCCCTACCCCAACAAATTTTCCCTAAAATTGTCATTTTTTTGTCTATGTTCGCATAAAAATAACCAGAACACGCAAAATGTGTGTTTTATATGACGATTTAGCATGGATTGCATCATGAACTGGTATTTTTACAGCTATTTGTTAACTTAAACTAAATATTTGGCCCAAACTGATGAAAAATGGGAATTTTCAACATTTCAGTTTTCTCCAAATTGAAATGTTAAATCGTAATGTATGGCAAATCTGGAGGATTCATCTGCAAATATGCCAATTAAATGTTCTTAGCGATACATTAGTTGTCTTATAACACTGTTTACAAAAACAAGGAGTGTTTAATGTGACTCTAAATACCAAAAAAATTACCCCTACCCCGACAAATTTTCCCTATAATAGTCCTTTTTTTCTATATTCACATAAACATAACCAAAACACGCAAAATCTGCATTGCATATAACAATGAAGCATAATTTATATCAAGATTTGTCATTTTAAGTCCCACTTGTCAGCTTAAACTCAATATTTTGTACAGAATTGATGAAAAATTGGAATTTTCAGCATTTCAGATTTGTCCAAACTTCACTTTTAAATAGTTATGTGTTGCAAATCTGGAGGATTTATATGCAGATATGCCAATTCATTGTTCTAGCTTAAGAAGAACAAGGAGTGTTCATTGTGACTCTTAATACCGACAATTTTACCCCTACCCCCAAGAAAATGATGCTTAAAAATACCCAGAATATGTATGTCTGTATATTTATATGAACAAAACATACTAATATTTTACTTTCTTTAAACAAAATGCTTTTTAATATATCGCAACATGCATTTTTAACGCCAAAATATGGTTTAAATTGTATATTTTGGGAGATTTTCGTGAAAAATTGAATTTTTCAGCATTTCGGAATTTTACAAAGGACAAGGTGCGATAAGGGGTTTATTTGGCCCGAGATTCCAGTGAATTTCTAAGTTGCACCTAAAGATTTTCTTTCATGTTCATTTCAAAGCGTAGACCCCATTTACAGAAAAAATGCAAAAGTTTAAACCAATGACGTCACAATAGGTATAGTTCTGACGTCATGAAAAAGGAACTTTTGAGCATTTTCATAGAAAGATACGGAATTTGACAGATTTCCGAACAGTTTAACTTACCGGAAAAATCGAGCACATTCAAGAACCAATTAGATAATTTACAAACTTATTTCTACAGATGAATTGAACCTCTCACACAAATATTTTTCGTGGTTCTTGCATGTGCTCAATATTTCCTACACAGAAAAAGTAGTCAAAATTGGTCAATTTTGTCATTTTTCTACAACATTTTCAATATGTCCCTTCTTCTACAATAAAAAACTCAATAATTATACATCAATATTTGAGAAATGTTACTGTTTACTGAACAGCCAAACCCATAGAACATTTCAATGAGAAAATTTGGTGAATTCAACCAAATTTATTTTTCATGCCAAATAAGGCCCATATCGCCCCTTCTCCTTTCAAAGTTAAATTGTTGTATAACTGCCCATAAACCACATACTTGATCCTATATGTGATATATGGGATCCGGAGTCTCTGTGTATTTTGGTGTTTGAAATAATATGTTATTGGACCTTTATACAATGTTTAAGCTTTTCAAGCTGAAAAAAATGAAATAAATTATGTTGAATATTTGTGGTAGAGGGTTATATTTTTTTGTAATTTATGAGACTGTAGTTATTCTAAAATGTCTAAAAGCATATTTTCCTATGGCTTAGATATAATGAAAGGATATTTAATCATCATTTTCAAGTTATATATCAATTTCATGAAGTATTTGCATCTCAAAGTTAAAACAGCAGAAATTCTGAAAAACGGAAAATTCCCATTTTGCATACAATTTCGAGCAGAAGAGTCAAAAAGAGACCTCTTAAAAAGTTTAAATCTGCTTAAATGATCTTCTGCATGTCAGCTTTAGTGAAATACACACTAGAATTTCAATCAAACATTATTCTTTAATCATTTAGAGCCCGAATATTTCATATTTTCCCTCAATTTTTAGGGGGAGGAGTGATAATTTTGACATTTCTGAACCCACAATACGTCTGAAACTAAAATGTTTGCACACGATTTGTTGCTAACATATCATAAATCATTATTACATCGGCAATTATTTAATATATATTCAGATTTTTACGACCATAAAGTCAGAAAGACGAAATTGTGAAAAAAAATCTAAAATTCCGAAAATTCACATTTTTCAAAAAATTTATACCGAAAATCAAAATTTTATGGACTTTAATGGTTTTATTTTCCAACATTGTATTACAACTGATAATTAGGCATAAAAACTAGATCAAATGACGAGGTTTGTTTATCTGAAAGGAATAGACAGCCTAAAATTGTCATTTTCGCTATTTTTTTGCAGGGGGAGGGGTACATTTTTTGTATCCCAAGGTCATTAAGAAATGGCAAAAAAGTGCCTAAACTTGAGTTCATTGTAAAGAATATTAAATAAGCTTTAATTTGGTACCAAATTTTAGTACATATTACTTATCATTAAATAATTATGGAGCTTAAAAGATGAAACTTAGGTTAAAACGAAAATACAAGAGTTTTTCGTGGTGTACTGTAAAAGTGGCCCTATACTGTCTATGCGTGCAGGTTATGTTCGTGTTAACATGTTTTATTTTGAAGAGGGGATATAGGAAGACTAAAAAAAATCGGTCTAGATGGGAATTGTGGGGAGGGGGGGTGCGCGGAAAGTGATTTCAGCCCATGGCCTATATCCAAAAATAGTCAGAAAAGAAAGCGCATTGCCAAAAATATTAGAATAGCAAGCCAAATCCAGAACTAAGGTCATCCACCGATTACCATACAAGGAATGAAGCTAAAGTATATTTAAAAGGTTAGAATGTTGATATAAACAGTAAATTTGTACAAAACGCAAGGTAAAATTTTTTCTCAGATAAGTCTGACTATTTGACTGGAGAATACCCTCGCGGACCTCTGATCCACCATCAGTGGTATCAGTCCAATGGTTGCAAAATACAAAAATACCCAAGACGCATAATGCACTGTAAATTTTGTTATGCTGTTCACGTGTTTCAAGGAGTGACCACTCATCAGCAGCATTCGAATCAAATTATAAGGAAAACCATAATCCAAATAAAGTCAGAAAAGAAATACTCATTACCAAAAAATATCGAAATAGAAAGCCAAATCCACCGAGTGCCATACTCGGAATGAAGCTATAGTATTTTAAGGGGGGAAGAATCAGTTTTCAAGAATTGGCGATTGGAATTTTTTTCTAATTTGATTCAATGTTATACTAAGATCCGCATTTTCAGCAATCTTGAATTATGATCAGAACTAAAATCAAATATTTGTTTGACGTCCATCATATTACAATGGATATTTAATGTCAATTAACTTAATATATGAAACGATTTTCGAAAATTAACAATTTCAACATTTTCCCATAGGATCAATATTAAACCAAGATCTGCAGTGGCGCCCATTTTCGATTTATGATTGATACTAAAATTATTAATACATTTGTATATTGAATAACCATTATGTAACCATGCCTGGATTTATATTACTTTGATGGATAAAAGGTTTTTAAGAATGCACAAGAGGCTTTCCAGAGCCTGTATCTCTCATCTGGGTCATATGCTGTAGAAATTATTTGTTAATCTATGTTCAAGCTGGCAGCTATATTGAGTGAGACATCAGCATATAATTCAAAAACTTTGAAAAGGATCAACGGAGGAATATTATGTTAAACTTAAACTGATATTGTTTTTTTTTTTTTTGGTTTAGAGGATATCATTGAATGCACTTCCAATAGGGTCCTATTTTAACTATGTTCCCCGCTGCCAACAATCTTAAATGACGTACGAACATATGAATTGTAATCTTTGAAGCGGACTACAAATGATTATAGTGACCAAGTATGACGTACAAACATACAAATCATAAACTTTAAAGAGGACTTTGCTTCTGAAAGGCCCGGGGGGTTTCAAAGGAGATCTTTGTGTACATTTCCTCAATGTTAAACAATGTTCTGCGCTGGCGACCATATTTGATGAGATACTAACATAAAAATCACAAAGTGTGAAGGTGACTTCCAAAGGACTATTGCGACTTAAGTTTTATTCCAATTGGGTTATTGGTATCAGAGGAGAAGATCTTTGAATGCATTTCCTTTAAAATCTTTTGTTAAACTATGTTCCCCGCTGGCATCCATCTTGGATGAGTTATAAAAACAAAAGACAAAAACTCTGAAGGGGAACACCTGAAGACTATTGTGACCAAGCTTTGTTCCAATTGGCTGAGTAGTTTCATGAGAGGAGAAGATCTTTGAATGCATTTCCCATAGGTTCCTGTGTTAAAACTATTGTCCTAGCTGGCAGCAATCTTCGATGGGGTACGAACATAAAAATCACAAACTTTAAAGGGGACAATCTAAGGGCAATTGTGAATAAGTATCATTTTAGGGACCTAACTGTGCGACAGAGTTTAACATTCCTTGAAAAACGTCTTGAAAATTTCTTTTACGTTTTTCTCAGGCACAACCTTTTCTTGCTTCTTCAATTTGTCATGGAATATCAGTATGACAACCTAAACTGTGTCAGAGAGTTTTGGATCTCTTGCATGCCTACTTCCTGACGGAATTTATAATATTTTTTAGTAATTATGCAGGCGACACATGTCTTTTTTGGAAGACTTGCTGATAAGTTTTGTTTTGGATTTTGAGGGGATTTATATCAGTGGATTCCTTTAAACATAAGACATAAGAAGCTGCTGACTGCTTTCTTGTATCTTTCACCTTTTCCAAGCCATCAAGGTTCAAAATTGCAATTTTTCAAAATATGTTTCTGTTTGTTTTTTTTTAAAAAAGAAATTTCTTTATTCCTCTTGGTGTTAGGTTTTAATCGTGTGTCGAGATTCTGCATTTCTCTTACTGTTTCGAAGCTATAAGGGAACAAAAGGGCTAATAGTTATTTTTAGCCGAGTTGCGACGAAGTCGACCTCGGCTTATAATTTGATGAATGGTGTCTGGGCGTCCGAGCGTCAACTTTCGGTTTCCGCATGAAATCTATCGGATTTGACTTTAGTACCTGAGTTGACATGTTCAACACTCCTGGTGTCTTATAAGAAGCAGGAGATGCTTACTCTACCAGTACACCTTATCTCACCCATGGTTTTTATTGGGTCCGTGTTGTTCATCTGTATGTATTTCTTCATTTTTCTTTTTTGTCCCGTACTCAGGGGGTGTTCTTGTTTCTGAATGTTTCCGATGTTGCCTTTGTCCATGGATTGTTCGTTCTTTGACTGACGGTTCGGTTATCATTTACTTTTTGTATATTATGCATTTCAGCAATAAATGTTACCTGAATTATAAGGGGAACTCCTACTCCAATTTTTATGAATGGAGGTCTGAAATGAGTTGAAATGGATAGTGGAGCTTTCAGTTGCCATGGAAATCAAACCAGAACACTGAAGCTTTGAAAAAAAAGACTTCTACCTCGTATTTTCCTAAAAATAAATAAGATTATAAGGGGAACCCCTGACAAATTTCTTTTATGAAAGGGGGACTCGGAATGTTTTTTTTTTATTTCAACAATACATGATACCTGGATTATAAGGGGAATCCCTGCCCAATTGTTTGAATGGGGGTCTGAAATGGGTTTTAATGGATAGTGGAGCTTTCAGTTGCCATTGAAACTAAACGAGAACACTGAATCTTAGATAAAAACAGTATTCTGCTACACATTTTTCCTCACAATTTTAGAAATATGTATTAACTAGATTATAAGGGGAACCCCTGCCATTTTTTTTGAAAAGAGGGCTTGAAATGTTTTAATTTCAGCAATATGTATGTAACCTGGATTATAAGGGGAACTCCTGCGCAAATTATTTTTGAGAGGCGGCCTGAAATGAGTTGCAATGGAAAGTGGAGCTTTTGCTTGCCATGTATACCAAACTAAAAAATGGAAATTTTTAGAAAAACGGTATTCTGACACATACTTTTACAATTTCAGCAATTATAAAAAAGACTAGATTTCAAAGGGAACCCTTGCCCTTTTTGGAAAGGGATTTTGAATGCTTTGACTTCATGCAGCTATCAGCAATAAATATCACCTAGATTATAACCCCTGCCAAATTTTTAGTTAAGTTAGGACAAAGTCAGACATCCTAATTATAAGTCTCTTATTGAAATAAAAGAATTTATATGCTTATATGCAACTATTTGCATATCCGATGATGTATTTATGAAAATAGCAAATATTCGCAACTCGGCTTTCGCATCTTTGGTGCGTTTTATGATTTTTTGTAACCATTTTGTGTGTGGAGCTTCATTTCTGTATCAAGCTTCTTATTGTGTCAATCTGATAACTGATATCAGAAATTATCCTTGTTCAATTTTTAGTGGTCAACATGATGCGGAGATATAATGCCGACTTAGCCCTTTATTTCATAGTGCCCTAAGTTAAATTACGGTAGCGAATGGCTGCCATTTTGTATCTAATGTGATTGGTACAAATATACAACATTTGGTATATGACCATGTTGCAAATGCCAAATCAATGTTAACTCAATCATTTTAATACTATGAAAGTACTATTTTTCGTAGGGATCCGATTTTCATTGATTGCATAGTTTGCTAGCACGAAATTAAGTTCAAAACGGAATACATATTTTCAATGGGGTTTCAGTGTATGGATTTGAATCCACGATTTCAATACCCAAGACACAGTAATATCTATGAAAATCACGAAAATGGATGTCCATGAATAATAGTACATCCAAAGTAAATGAAATTATTCTCAAGATAGCATTTTCTCAACGAATCCAGTGTTAAACTAAAGTCTGCATAAGCAGCCATCTTGTAATGTTAATCGGTTTTAAAATCATACATTTTTCATTGACCATCATGTTCCCATACCTAGTTAACATCAACTTGATGTATGAAAAATGGCCTTGTAATTAATAAAAGAATTAAAAATAATACAGTTTTGAAAATTACAATAAACTATTTGCTCTCAAGAGCCTGTATTGCTTACCTTAGCCATTGCCTTTGATAAACCCGTAGGCAATCAGTCTACTGTTATGTTGACACTGGCTTTCAACTTGGAAGACCTATGAACACTACCAACACAACTGTTTAAAAAGCGGCCAACCATATATATATAAATATGACCACTGTAGCTGCGGTTTTCGAGAAGACTTCCTTATGCCCTATGGTACTTTATAAACTATGTTCTCGGCTTGTTGTCGTCATAAACATCACAAACTTTGAAGGAAACCGCCCTAGAACAATTGTGACCAAGAATATGAATCTAGTCAGCAAAGATGTTTCTGAGAAGTTCTTTGAATGTATTTTCCATATTGGCCAGATGTTAAACAATAATCCTTGCTGGCAACGATCTTGGATGAGGAACAAACATAAAAATCAGTAACATTGAAGGATATCACCCGAGAACTATTGTGCCCTCGTTTGTTTTAAATTGGTTCAACTGTTTCAGAAGAGAAGATCTTTAAATGCATTTTACATAGGGTCCTATGTTAAAATATGCTTCCATTTGACAGCTGTCTTGGATTAATTACCAACATATAAGTAACAATCTTTAAAGGGATATTGTGAATAAGTGTTGTTCCAATGTGCTCAGTGGTATCAGGGAAGATCTATAAATGCATTCCAATTGTAACTCTATCTTAAAGTATGATCCCTGCTGGTGGCCTCCTTCGATTAGGTAAGAACAGAAAGATCACAAACTTTGAAGGGGACCACCCTAGAACTATTATGACCACGTTTGGTTCCAATTTGCTAAGCGGTTGCAGAGCAGAAGATCTTTGAATGCATTTCCCATAGGGTCCCCATGTTAAACTATATTTACCAAGGGCAGCCATCTTAGATGACATATGGACAAGCAGGTCGCCAGCCTTGAAGGGAACCACCCATTGACTATTGTGATCAAGATTAGTTCCAATTGGCACAGTGGCTTAAGAAAATCTTTAAATGCATTTACCAGATGGTAGCTATGTTAAACTATGTTCCCTCCTAGGTTCCATCTAGGATGATGTACGAACAAGGTGGACAAAAACTCTGAGGGCGACCACCCATGGACTATTGTGGCCAAATTCGGTTCCAAATATCACAGCTGTTTCACGGTGGGGGCGGACCTTTGAATTAAAGGTAACGATGGATGATGAACGGACAACAGATGCCAAGTGCTGGCAAAAGCTCACTCTGGCATAGCCAAGTGAGCTAAAAAGGGTAATTACTCCCAGACGTATAATCAGATTTTCTCCAAAACGGCAGGATAGGTAGATCACTCTTTTCCATTAGATTTTTCACATATGTGACGCTTTTTGAGTTAATTACACAAAACTTGAATTTACTCCTAAATTCTTAATTTTGTCATAGCAGCAACATTTTTTGCTCTTGCACTTCTTGGATATAAATTAAAAAAGATATTGTTGTATTCACTCAGGCAAAGTTTTGTTAAAATAGCGCAAGTGGATTCAGAAAAAAAAATTAAAAGATGAAGACATATGGAGAGACGACGGACACCAAGTTATAGCATTAGCTGGTATGGAGCTCATACATGAATCAGTCAACAGGAAGTAGATTGAGTGATTGAACTGGAAAAATTAGGCACGGTAAAACTCATTGAATTAAATATAGACATATCGCAAATATCAAATCATTCGTACATACATGAACAGAACAAATTTTTGACGAATCAATCAATCAATCGACAAAAAAGAAATTAATTGAGTAAAGGACCTAGAAGGGGAAAGTACAGTACAACGTGCATTTATTCTGCTTATGTGCGAAATATGCCATATTTAAGTAAGACTGTGTTCCCCCACTAATGGCCATCTTGGATAAGATGCGAACTTTCAAGACAAATTTTAAAAAGGATCACCAAAGCACCATTGTGACAAGTTTGGTTCAAATTCGCCAAGTAGTTCCATAAGAGACTTTTGAATCTTTAAAAATGGAAGTCGATGGACAATTTTCGGTACCAGTTTTACAATCCCGACATTAATATCTGTTTGGAAACAATGAATTATTGACAATGTTGAATCTTCCCACCTTTTTAGCTCACTTTGCTATGCCAGGGTGAGCTTTGGACATTACTTGGCGTCCGTCCGTCATGATTTTTTTATTCAAAGATCTTATCCTCTGAAACCACTACATTAATTGAAACAAACAAAACATTGGTCATGATATTCCTTGAATTCCTTTTAAAATGTATCTGGCAGAATTGTACATGTTGAAAGATGACGGGGATCATAGTTTTAGATGGTTCCTTTGAAATAAAGATATCCAGCAGGTCTGTACCTCATTCAAGATGGCTGCCACAAGGAAACACTAAATGCTTAAATGTGAAACACAATCAAGACTAAAATCAAATGGTTGTATGATTATTGACAAGAATAGCTGCACAAGTTTTATTGTTCATGCAGGATTTTTTTTTATTTCTGCAACTTGTGCTATGAATTAAATGGTTCTTATTATGTGCATCAAAACACCTTTCAGGAGTTGTGATATTTCAAAATAAGATAAAATGAGAATTATATTTAAAAAATGGAGATAAAAAAATAAGAGAGGTAAAAAATTTAATGCAAAAATTATTGCAGTTGGAGTTAACATATGTGTTATGGTCTCATGTTCATTTACTCCATATCCTTTCGTGAAATATTTAATACAGGAGTTTGTCTTTTATTGCAGTGTGGAGTTGGTAAAACAATTCCCCGTGGTAGAGATGTATGCTCTTTATTTTTCTTAGATATGGTGTACTTGTACATGAGATAATATCTCATGTGTACACTTTGTTCGATTACTATTATCTAAATTATTGTAAATTCTAAAACCAAAGGCTTAACTCCCTCCATCGTAGTTTTGTCCATAGCTATATTTGATATTACTGATTCTTCGGATTTTGTTTGGTTTCATGCATTTTAAACATTTATTGAAATTATGGATTTCCTTTGTTTGGGTTCTAGTGCTGCTGATGAGGAATAAATTTCCGAAATGGCCATACAGCTCATTAAAATTATTGCAGTTGGAGTTAACATATGTGTTATGGTCTCATGTTCATTTACTCCATATCCTTTCGTGAAATATGTACTAATCTTATTACCATTTCAGCTATATGTATAAACTTGATTATAAGGGGAACCCCTGCCCTCTTTTTTAAAAGGAGCAGCTATATGTGTTACCTTGATTATAAGGGTAACCCTGCCAATTTATTTATTTTTATTTTTTATTATTGTTATTGAATGGTAGTCTGATATGGGTTGTTATTGATTTTGGAGCTTTCTGTTGCCATGGAAATCAAGCAAGAAATTTTAGAGAAAAGAAAGTATTCTGCTAAATTTTTTTGGTTTTTCTGAAATATGTATACACTAATTCATAAGGAGAACCCCTGCCCAAATAAATCTATTTAAAGGGGCCTGTTAATGTTTTATTCCGAGAAGTATTTATAATGTAGATTATCAGGGGGACCCCTGCCCAAAGTATTCTTGAAAGATGGTCTGAAATCGGTCCAAATGGATAACACATTCAAATATTTCTTCTCAGAAACAACTTTTCCATTTCAAAGGTACTTTGTTGATACCTTCCAATAAAGGTATATGGTAGGTCAAGAACTCATCAAATATGGCTGCCAGCAGTAACATAGTTTAACACTTGACCCATTGGAAAACACATTCATAGATCCTCTCGGAAATTAGAAGTCCAATCAGAACCAAACTTATTTACGATGGTCCGTAGTTGGTACTTACATAAAGGGTATCTTGCAGTTCAATTCCTCATTTAAGATGGTTACCAGTGGGAACATAGTTTACATTAGATTCAATTAAAAAGCAATTATCAATTCCAATTTATTCACAATGGTCCTTAGTTGGTCCCTACAAAAAGGTTATCCTGCAGTTCAGTTCCTCATTTAAGATGGTAACCAATATGGACACAGTTTCTATTCGATTCCATTAAAACACCAGTTAATATACAATTCCAACTAAACTTGATCACAAAAGTCCTCTTGTGGCCCATTTCAAAATGCTCAACATATCATAGACTACATTTTACTTCCAAGGTTTATAATTATAATTCGTCAGAGAATAAATTATAGGTAGGTATTGTTCTTATGAAAAAGAAAGGAAATGGGGTAAATGTCAAGGAGACAACATCCCATATCAAGGTTTAAACGACCCAAAACAAAGAATCTAGGGGTCACCGTACGGTCTCCAACACAGTGAGGAACCAGACACCATATAGCAAGCCCTAAATGGTTTATATGTTTTATCGTATATTTTACAAACTGTTTGAGATAATGGCTTAGTTCAAATTGCAAAACTGTTCCAATTTGTAACTAGGTGAATTGTCCAGGCTCATTGGAGCCTGCAGTTGATATTTACAAAAATATTGATAATAATATTATCGTCCAGAATGATTAATCTCATGTTTGTTGTAATGAATTGATATATTTGGTATGAGTTGATAGTACATTGTGTTGGACTGTACATCCCTTTTTCATGAGTCAGTCACTTACTAGAACATCTTGCAGGACAACTGTGTAATATGGATATATTTTCTTTTATACATTCTTGAAAGGGTTTGAATTAAAAGGTGTGTCATAAGGGATCTATACACCTATGAGACATACGATCTTTTAGATTTTGTAACAATGCAAAATTCTGCATAATTGAAGAAACAATCCATCATAATGAAATCAGTAATATAAAAAGAGTGGGTTATCATTGCTTGTTTTCATCTCACCTGACCAAAAGAGCTAGATCAGTCATTTGGCTTCCATCTCTTGTCTGTATGTTAGTTTGGTTTTTTTTTATATCTTTTCATCAACTCCTCTGAAACCACTTAAGCAAATTTAACTAAATTCTTTTTTTATATCTTTTTAATTTTTTTTTCAAAGATTCCAACATTAAATACATAATATTAGCATAGTATCATTAAGTCCACACATAAACACTAGATTTACATTTAAATTTTTTGTAACATCGAAAATGTTGAAATCCTCAAATTTTCATAGGAAATTAAGTAAGAGAGATGTGGAAAAAAAGCTGGAAAGAGAGGATAGAAAGAGGCGATAGTCAGAGAGAGAAAGGACAAAAAAATATTGTACTGTTCAAATTATACTGTAATTATATAAATATACTTTCAAATTTTTTCCAGTTTTTATCAAAAAGGTCTACTTTCTTGCTTTTAACAGACAGCATCTTTTCTATTCTATACCTATATTTTAATTTCTCTTTCAATGCTTGTATTGATAACCTCTGCTTGAAATATCTAGTATTATAAATATATTGTTTGATATTCAAAATTATAATATTATATGGTTCCCCCTTTGAGATGTTAGATATGATGCCAAAGATAAAACTAAGTTTTGTGAATGGTATACTTACACCATTTACAAGAAACCAATTATCAATTTCACTGAGAAAATTTCGGTACATTCACAATTCCAAAATAGATGTTCAATAGTTTCTGTGTCTTTTTCACAAAAGATACAGGTAGAATCGTTTATAATATTTATTTTTGAAAGATAATGGTTAGTAGCTATAATACGATGGTTCTATACTGTAACCATTGTAATTTTGTATGACAAGTAACTTTAAATGGTAACATACAAATCTGATTCCAATTTATTGCTTCATGATCTAGGATTTCAGCCAACTTTAATTGACCTTTCGATGTTATCTTTCTTTTATTAAGTACATCATAAATATCGCTGCATCCCTTTTTTATCTTTAAAATAGTTGATATAAACGAAGGAATAAAAGGACATTGTAATTTATGATTATCAATATTTAAAGGATTTTGCAGCATATTTTACTGCTGCCATAATACTATTATACTGCATAAAATTTGTATTAATTCCATATTTGAGTATTAACTGTTCTAATGAAAGATATGATCCGTCATCGTTCACTAAATCATTTATATATTGTATGCCTTTGACAAACCAATCTTTATAAAAAACAGTTTCACCCCCAATTTTTACCATTTTATTAAACCAAATTGGATTTGCTAGAAAAAAAGTCCCAATTTTCACATCTCTTTCTACTACCATTTTCCAAGAATTTAACACATCTATCCAAAATTTATTTTTTATGTTTTTTGCACCTTTTGTATATATCCAACTCCACAATTAGATAGTTTTTCATTGTTTAAGGACGTACTTAAAACACTTGACCACTTTGAGTTATTTTGAAAAGATCGTCTTATCCAGGTAGTTTTAAATGTAGTAATGAAAGAGTTCAACTTAATCATTTTTAACCCGACATCTTTATAATCTTTTTGCAACACAGTTTTTTTAACTCTATGGGTTGGGGAACTCCATATAAATGTATGAATTAGATTATCAATTTTCTTTAGAATTTCTTCGCTTGGATTAGGCAACGAAATGATAAGATGATTTAAAACTGGCACTATAGGTGTCTTCACAACTGTAATTTTACCAATTGTTGTGAGGTTTCTATATGACCACTGGTTTATTAGATTTTTTATTTCCACAATTCTTTCATCATAATTCGATTTAATCAATTTATTCAAATTAACATCAAAATTTAATCCAAGAATTTTGAAAGATATATCCCCCAGGTAAGATTTTTATCATTGCATAAAATTACTAGATCTTTTAATCCCAATCCAAATTACTTGTGTCTTAGTTAATATTTAAACCTGATATTGCAGCAAACCAATCTAATTCTGAAAGAGTTTCCTGTAAAGATTTCTCAGTTCCATCAAAAATTAAGGATGTATCATCAGCAACTTGTGAAAGTTTGTGTTCAAACTGGGTAATATGAATTCCACTTATGTTTTTGTTACCTCTTATCTTGATTGCAAGAACTTCCGCACATAATATAAAAAGATAAGGCGATAGAGGATCACCTTGTCGACAGCCACGTTCAATACTAAAACGGTCTGATATATTCACTCCCTGTATCACTGCTGACTTGATATGGTAATAAAATATCCAATGAATTATGCTTTCACCAAAATTAAAAAAATTCAGAACAGTGAGTAGAAAATCCCATGACATTGAGTCGAAAGCCTTTTCGAAGTCTTTCAATAATAAGAGACCTGGTATTTCATGTTCCTCTGTATATTGCATTATATCATATATAAGTCTTAAATTTTCTCCAATATATCTTCCACTGATAAATCCAGTCTGATCAAGATCAATAAGTTTGTCTAAAACTTTTTTTAACCTATTTGCAATTGATGCAGAGCCAATTTTATATACAGTGTTTAATAAAGATATAGGACGCCAGTTTTTCAAAAAAATGGCAAGGTTTATTTCCTTTTGGTAAACATGTTATGATACATTGTTTCTGGGTTATAGAAAGTTCTCCTGTATTGAAAGCATAATTCAATGATTTAACTACAAAACTCTGTAAATCTTCCAAAAGAATTTAAAAAATTCAGAAGAGAAACCATCAGACCCAGATGTTTTATTATTTTTCATTCTTTTCAATGCTTCTCCTGCTTCTTGTATGGTAATTTCGCCTTCTGAAATGATCTGCTCATCATCTGTTAAGGTATTATAATGGGCATTTTTTAAATCGTTTATAAGTTTACAAACATTGACCTCAGAGTTTTGATTTCTTTTTCAATACAAATTTTCATAAAGAGTTTAACTTCATTCAGTATACCAGGCTGGTTTGTGACAATAGTTCCATCATCTTTCTCTACTTTTGGTATGAGCTTACTTGTAAAATTCCTTGACTCTAAACCACAAAAATAAAAACTAAATTCTACAGGAATGACGTAAGGATATCCTTTACAAAGGTTGTTCAATTCGATCTGATACGACAAAAAAAACCTTGCCACTGGCATGGAACTTACATTTACATTAGAGCCTATTGGAAAAAACAACTCAACATAACATGATTTTTTTTTTTTTTTTTTTTTTTTTTTTTTTTGATCTGCGTTGATTAGACATAAGTTGTCGGAAGCGCATATGCTGGAATGAAATTAACTATAACTTCTTTATTTCAATATTTATTACCACTGGCTTGGCCGATGCTTCTGTTGATTGACTGTTAGTTCCGGAGGGTATCCACCAATCCAGTAGTCAGTATACAAAAATACCGAAGTTGAATATAAAACATGAAATTTCATTATGCTATACACGTTTTTCAAGGAGTACCCTCTCATCAGCAGCATTAGAATCGAAAAATATGGAAAGCCATAATCCAAAAGTAATAAAATACCACAAATATCGAAATAGAAGACCTAAAAAGGTACCATGAACATCTACCGAATAACATACACGTAATGAAATCAGTATTTTATAAGTGGTTAGAATTTTTATAAAAACTGTAAATATCTATAAAACGCAAGGTAAAATGTTAATGTCAGACGAGTCTGACTGTCGTGCTGGCCAATACCTTCGGGGAACTCTGGTCCACCAGCAGTGGCATCGGTCCAATGGTTCAAAATACAAAAAATACCCAAGCTGCATAACAAAAAGGAAATTACTTTATCCTGTACACGTGTTTCAAGGAGACTTCGGTGCTGACCCGACAACGGATTATTTTTAACCTTGCAATAACTTAATTTACGAAATTTTGTGTAAAACTGAGTAGTACACGTATCTCCCAAATGCATAACTCTGTCCTTAGCTCAATTTTTGCTTTTTCATTTAGATCCTTGTCGAAATGCGCATATGCAAAACAAAAATAAATTATTAGTAACTTTGGTACTTTGTTATCTATTACCACTGTGTCTCTGTTGGTGGACTGTTAATTTACAAATCCAATATTTAGTACATCAGTGCTGACCCGAATGCCGATTTTTTTTAGCTTTGCAATATCTACATTTAACGAAATTTTGTTAAAAGCTTAGGAGTGTCTCCCTCATGCATAGCTCTGTCCTTACCTGAATTTTAGCTTTTCTGCTAAGATCCTTTTGGTTAATTATTCTCTATCAGTTTAAATAATTACACGTCGTGTTTTTTTCTTTTTTCTTTTTTTTTTGGGGGGGGGGGTATGGATTTCCAGATAATTTGATTTGATCTGCACTGGCGAGACATAAGTTGTCAAAATGCGTTTATGCAGAACAAATTATCAGTAACTTCGGTATTTTGTTATTTACAGGAATGATGAATGTGGGGTTCTTTTGCCAGCATAGAACTAATATTTAACATTTGATCCTGTAAGAGAAATATCTTTTTCATCAACTCTTCTGAAACCACTCAAGGAATTCAACAAAACTTTACAATAATGTATGGAAGATCCTTTTCAATAAAGTTCCTTATTTTTTTTTAACAGAGTAAAACACTGTATCAAAAGCTGCTTAGTCAGGGGTTTGTTCAACCTTTATTAATTTCATCCCTCAAGCAATTTTACCATAACATTACTGAAAGATATGACATGTCAGTATCCCAAATGAAAGTGGACATTTTCATCTAGATTCACGTCTTCCCGGATTTGACTACCGATTTTGACATTTTAGTGGATTGACACAAACAGTGTGACGGGTGCTGTCAACAGAGCAGGACATGCTAACCCTTCCGGAGCACCTGATGTCACTCTTAGTTCCACTGGAATTCACAATCTGAGTAACATTGTTTTGAATGTCGTGATTTGTATTTATGTGCTTGTTTCCAGTGTTTGAAGTCATTGTTTTTTTTTGTGTTCTTCTTTTGGCCATGTCTTTGGACTTCGATTTTTGTGGGTTCCACTCCTTTGTTCTTTCGGTATTCTACTGTTGTTGTTTCATTCGGATCAACAAAAGACATGACTGGCTGCGCAGAACTCTAAGCTTTTGACCCTTTAAGAAAAATATTATTTTCAACAAGTCTTTCAAAACCAATGAAGCAAATTCAACCCACTTTTACAGAAATGATGTATGAAATATTCTTCACATAGATTGCTCATTAAGTTTAGATCGGACATGGCTGTCATACATATTTACTTCCATATTGCTAGTAAAAGTATTTGTAGCAGTAATGGGATATAGGGGCTTTTTCAGCTTCAATACCAAAATATATCATTCCAAGGGCAATTCCTTTGATATGTATTGCTTGATTGTAAACAAATCACATTTTTATCTTCTCCTCAAAAACAAAAGAAGCAGATTCAACCAAGCCAAAATCATGTATGAAAGTTCCTTTACAAACATTATTCAGTTCGTTCCGATCTCACAAAAAACATTGCTGCCTGTATGGAACTTAGGTTTAACGTTCAACTCTAAAAGCAAAATTACTATTCAATCTTCTCATCTGAAATCACTGAAAAAATTCAACCAAATTTTACAGGGAGGATGTATGGAAGGTACTTAATATAGGTTGCATTTGGTTCCGGTCCAACAAATAAAATGGCCGCGATTAACATTGAATCTTAAGAAGATTTAATCATTTTCGTCATCTTCTCGTGAAATTATTCGAAAAATTTAACCAAATTGTATTGGAATGATGTATTGAAGGTCATGAACAAAGACGGCTCATTTCAGACAGCTCTTACAAAAAATATTGCTGGCAGCATGGAACATACTTTAATTTTAGACCCTTTGGGAAATCACATTTTGATGATCTTCTCTAAAATCACTGATTGAAGTCAATTTAACTAAAACATAGCTCACATTAGACTTTAAGGGAAATCATTGTTTTTGGTCATAGCATGGATATGCCTTATATTACAGTCCATGGGCTCGAATAACCCCCCGTGCACCCCCCCCCCCC
>MJUU01042397.1:375092-397416 GCA_002080025.1 Modiolus philippinarum
AAAAAATGGTATAGAATGATAGCCTATGGTAATAGCGTTACAAATATTCCACATTAGTACCATTTCTATACCCAATACGTTATTAAATTTAAAAAAACCTTACCCCTACCCCTTCGAAATGTTGACGTAAATTATAAGATTTTTTTCGAAATTGTGCAAATTCAGTGCTTCTTAGAAACCAGTATGTTGTTCATTTCATAATTCTTGGAATTGTTTTTAGTATTTTAATGTCCTTCCTTAAAAATTAAGCATGTTAACATAATGTTAATATGTCTTGAATGACCAAACTATCACTTTTAAATAGACAAATAAAACACATCTTTGAATATTTTCGTTTTCGACAAAGTTTTTTCCCTACTTTGCCTCATCTTATCTATGAGTGGTTCAAATTTAAGAAAGGATGGAATAAAATGGAAGTACATAATGTCTTCTTTACAACTGGCACACTTAATGGTAGTTTTGAATTATTATAAACTTCCTAGATCCATAAAACTTACCCCTACCCCAACAAATTTACTCTAAAATTGTCAATTTTTGTCATTGATCGCATAAAAATTACCAGAACACGCAATTTGTGTGTTGTATACGACAAGGTTGCATGAATTATGTTGTTACTTCGTATTTAAACAGCCATTTGTTGACTTAAAGTCGATATCTTGCCCGAAATTTATGAAAAATGGGCATTTTCTACATTTCAGATTTAGCCAAAGTTCATTGTTAAATCGTTATACCTTCAAAATCTGAAGGATATATCTGCAGATATGCCAATTAATTGTTCTTATGGATATATAAGTTGTCTTAAAAAATTGCCTTGAAAAGCGAGTGTTTAATGTGACTCTGAGTACCGAAAATCTTACTCCTACCCCGACAAATTTTCCCTAAAATTGTCAATTTTTTCTCTTTGTTCGCATAAAAATAACCAGAACACGAAAAATGTGTGTTGTATATGACAAAGTTTCACGAATTACTTTATGATTTGCTATATTAACAGCCATTTGACCCTTTAAACTCAATATTTCCCCCAAATTAATGAAAAATGGGAATTTTTAACATTTCAGATTTGTCCAAAGTCCACTATTAAATCGTTAAATATGTCAAATCCGGAAGTTATATCTGCCGATTTGCCATGTAATTGATCTAAGCGATACATTCGTTGTCTTAAAACATTACTTAGAAAAACAAGGAGTGTTTAATGTGACTCTGAATACCAAAAATATTACCCCTACCCCAACAAATTTTCCCTAAAATTGTCAATTTTTTCTCTATGTTTGCATAGAATTAACTCAAACACGCAAAATGTGTGTTCAATATGACAATATTGCATGAATTGCATCACGATTTGATATTTTAACAGCCATTTGTTGACTCAAACTCAACATCGTGCCCGAAATTGAGAAAAATGGGAATTTTAAACATTACAGATTTGGTCAAAGTTCAATGTTAACCCGTTATATATTGCAAGTCATGAGGATATATCTCCAGATATGCCAATTAATCATTAGTTGTCTGAAAACAGTGTTTAGAAATTCAAGGAGTATTTAATGTGACTCTGAATACCGAAAATCTTTCCCCTACCCCCACAAATTTTCCCTAAAATTGTCAATTTTATGTATTTGTGCGCATAAAATAACCAGAACACAAAAAAATGTGTGTTATATATGACAATGTTGCATGAATAACATCATGATTTGGTATTTTAACAGCTATTTGTTGACTTAAACTCAATATTTTGCCCCAAATTGATGAAAAATGAGGATTTTCTGTATTTTAGATTTGTCCAACGTTCACTGTTAAGTCGTAATATATGTCAAATTTGGAGGATATTTCGGCAGATATGCCTTTTAATTGTTATTTGTAATACATTAGTTGTCTTAAAACATTGTTTAGAAAAACAAAGAGTGTTTAATGTGACTCTGAATGCTTAAAATCTTACCCCTACCCCAACAAATTCACCCTAAAATAGTCAATTTTTTGTCAATATTCGCATAAAAATAACCAAAACACGCAAAGTCTGCATTGGATATTACAATGTTACATTATTTTTTATCATGATTTGTCATTTGAAGTCCGCTTGTTAGATTAAACTCAATATTTGGTACAAAATTGAAGAAAAATCAGAATTTTCAGCATTATCCAAAATTCACTTTCAAATAGTTATATGTGGCGAATCTTGAGGATTTATCTGCATGTATGCCAATTTATTGTTCTTTGGAATATGTAAAATATCTTAAAACAATGTGTAGAAAAACCAGGGTTGTTCAATGTAACTCTAAATACCGAAAATTTTACCCCCTACCCCAAGAAAATGATGCTAAAAAATGCCAAAAATATGCCTGTCTTTTCATATATATGAACACAACATACTAATATTTTTACTTTCTTTTTAAAAATGCATTTGATTTATCACGATATACAATTTCAACGCAGAAATATGGGTAAAATTGAATATTTTGGGCGATTTTCGTGAAAAAAGTTTATTTTCATCATTTCGGAATTCTACAAAATTCAAAGTTTAATTGATGTAAAACTGCCCATAAACCACGCGCATGATCTTATTGTTTTATATATGGGAGTATCTGTACATTTTTGTGTTTGAAATGTTATATTATTGAACCTTTATACAATGTATATAGCTTTTGAAGCTGAATAAAATGAAATAAATTGTGTTGAATTTTTTTTTCTTTGGGGGAGGGGGGTAATATGTTTACAATTTATGAGAGTTTAGTTAGTCTAAAATGTTCAAAAGCATATATTCTAATAGCTAAGATATAGTGATAGGATTTTTTTATCACCATTTTACGTTATATTCCAAATTCGTGAAGTTTATACATCTCTTAGTCAAATTAGCAATAATTCTGAAAAACGGAAAATTCCCATTTTTCATAACATTTCGAGAAGAAGAGCCAAAAAAAAACACCGTAAAAAGTTTGAATCTACTTAAATGGGCTTCTGCATGTCAGCTTTAGTGAAATACACGCAATAATTTGCATTAGACATGATCTTTGTATCATTTAGAACCTGAATATTTTTAATTTTCCCTTAATTTTAAGGGGGAGGGGTGCTAATTTTGGCATTTTTGATCTCACAATAAGTCTGCTCTAAATTTTTTTTCACATAATTTGTTGTTTACATATTATAAATCAATTATTGCATTGGCAATTATTAGATATATATTCAAATTTATACGATCCAGAAGTAAGAAAGTCGAAATTGTGAGAATACTTAAAATTCCGAAAAAAATTTCCATTTTTCAAAAATTTTATACAGAAAATCAAACTTTTCAGGCTTTTAATGGTCTTATTTTTCAACATTGTATCACAACTGATCAATGAGGCATAAAAATTAGATCAAATGATGAATTTTTTTTATCAGAAAAGAATCGAAGGCTTAAAAATCGTCATTTTCGCAATTTTTTGCAGGGGGAGGGGTATTTTTTTTTGCATCCTCAGAACACAAAAAAGGCGTAAAGTGCCCAAACTTGTGTTCAATGTAAAGTATTTTAAATAAGCTTCAATTTGATTCCAAATTTCAGTACATCTAACTTATCTACATAAAAATTATAGAGCTCAGAAAATGAAATTAAGATTAAAACTAAAATACAAGAATTTTGTGTGGTGTACTATAAAAGTGGCCCTATACTGTCTATGCGTGCAGGTAATGTTCGTGTTAACATGTTTTATTTTGAAGAAGGGATAATAAAGGACTGAAAAAAATCGGTCTGGATCATAAGTGGGGTGGGGGGGGGTGCACGGAAAGTGATTTCAGCCCATGGCCTATTAAAAGCATTTTTTCATATGAACAATCCATGCTTAGTCCCCAATCCTGTAGTTGCTGAGAGTGTTAAGAACCTGAACATTTATGTCTGTTGAAGTTATGTTAATATTTTTTAAATTTTATATCACTGTAGTCGGAAGTTTTTGCCTGTCCTTCTTCTACTAAATGTATGGAAAGGATGTTGGAAGAATAGACGTTTTTGCTGAAGAAAGAGAAAGTAATGCAATAAGAACTAGATACGGTGTTGCAAAATTAGAGGGAAATAAAGGAGAAGTCTCGAGATATGCAGAATTCTACTTTAAAAATGAACACAATTATATTGTGGTAAGATTTTAAGCAGGGAACTGTACATGCTATTATGGCATAACAAATAATCTGTCTCAATTTTTAAGGGTACCAATTTTGAACCATTGCAGGTACTTTGAAAATGTGAAGTTTCAGTTTTGGTTGCAATGTATTTTTAAGTCATTTTCTGGCTAAAAGAAAAGTGTCATTAGCTCACCTGGCCTATAAAGCCGAGTGATATATTGCCATCACTACGAGCATCGGTGTCAGTAATCGATCTATCTCTATCCGTCCTTCCATTATATTTTTTTCCAAAATATTCTCTGAAACCACAAAGCCAATTATGACCAAAAGTGGCTGGAATTCTTACCCGTGTATTTAGATACAAATTTGTGGAAGATTATCCCAAACAACATTGCTGCCCTAAAAAAACACATAGTGGTAAAATTACTAACTTTGGCAAATGAAAAAAAAATGTGATAACAAAATTCTGACGGGATAAAAGAGATTGGCATGAGGATTTTCCCACCGTGCGATTTTGAAGAAAATCTTTTTTGGGGTTATGGCCCCTTTTCTGTGAAATATTCAAAATTTTAATATTCGTTCGTCAAAACATCAACTTTAATTTGCAAAAATGAGGTTTAGGATATCAAGATCTATCTATCTGGAAATTTTTTGTTCACCTGAACGAATTTGACCGTGGACTTTTGGAGAACCCTCCCAAGCATACACGTCTGCGACTACAGCTAAGTGTATATTTCTAGCACTATGCATGGTACCATCATCCAATTTATCTCAGGTCAACTCACGGCCTCCAAGAAGATTCTCTCTAACCCATATTTTCTGTTTGATTGGCTTTCATTCAAATTACATAAAGTTCTAATCTCAGTCACTGTACGTGGTAGTATCATCCTACCTTCCATTATGCATGAATCTCCAATCGTATCTAGGCTAAATTAGGCCAATTTGACCTACATTTTTCGCTCAAATGATTTACATTCAAGTTTTCAGATGCGTTTATGCCTCAGTCACTATACATGACAGGATAATCTAACTTTGCATATGCATGCATCACGGATGGTACGTAAGCATCCGGTTCAGATTGGATCACTTTGACCTACAGATTCCGCTTGATTGACTAACAAGTTTTCAGTTGAGTTAAGATCTCTGTCACTCTTCATGATGGGATCATCTAAACTTGCATATGCATGCAACTCAGATGGTACAATAGCATTTTGGCCAAATTTGGTCAATTTGATCCTCATATTCCACTTGATTGACTTATGGTCTCATGTTCATTTACTCTATATCCTTTCGTAAAATATTACATTCAAGTTCTCGGATGAGTTCAGATCTTAGTCTCTGTAACCTTTAAAATAATGTAACCTTGAATATGCATGTATCTTGGAGGGTCGAATTAGGTCGGTATTACCTACATATTTGGCTTGATTGACTTGCATTCAGATCTCAGTCGCTGTACGTGGTAGGATCATGTAAACTTGCAGGTGTATTCATCTATAAAAATACATCAGCTTTCAGAACAAATTATGTCAAACTGACCTATATTTTCCACGTAATCGTCTCATATTCAGATCTCAGTCACTATTCATGAAACAATCATACAACCTTGCCTATACGTGCATCCTGGATTGTATTTAGCATTAAGACCAGATTAGATAACTTTGATCTACATTTTCTGCTTGATCGATTCAAAGAAGACTTAATATTTCAGTTATTGTATATTGTATGGAAGATCAGCTAACCTTGCTTATCATTGCATCTTAGATAGTTCATCAGTATCCAAGCAAAGTAAGGCCATTTTGACAAACGTTTTCAGTTTGAGCAACTTAACAATGTCATACAATTGTACATTAAAGTTGAGTTTTCAGTTTAATATTGTATGGTGTATGTTTCCCTTACGAAATTCTCCTGCCGTAATCCTTACGTAAAGATAACGGAATTTTTCAAACATTCCTGCAAGGAATTCCCTTACCTTCAAATGAACTGACATTTTATTCCTATAGGTTTGCTATAGGACTCCTGCAGGAAAATTTGGCGTAAAATTTAAATAAGAAGGAATTTTGTTGCAGGAATATTTTGAATTATGGTAAAAAAACCTACCAGAAAATATTCCTGACAGGATTTTTTTACAGGATTTTTTTTACAGTAAAAGATCCTGTAAATATCACTGCTACAAAATTCATGCCTATATATATATATTATATATATATTTGAGTTTTATAACGGGATACATCCCTACCTTTTTTTTCTTGGAAATGATTGTTAGCATAAACAATCGAAGTGTTTGGTGATGAAATAATATATATGTTCTTATACATTATGAAAAAAAAATTATTACCTTCTAAATTGTTTCTACAATTTTACAAAAGCATTGATTTTCCTCTCCCCTCTTTGTATAATAATTTTCTTGGCTCCATTTTTTGGAAATTCTGCACGTGTGCAAAGACAACTTCCTCTATGGCTTAGACATGCTTTAATCAAATACGTTTACTCAGAGAATATTTCTGTATTGCAATAGGAATATGTTTGCAGGAAAACTTTACCGTAATAATACAGTCCGCCAAAAGTTAAGCATCACCTTACTTTTTACATATTCATCATTTTTGAAGCTGTATTTAGGCGAAGGGTTTTTGCTAAAAACATTTATTTTGATATTTGGATGTCAAACTTTAATCATGTTTCATCTTGTTGTCTTTATGTGAAAAGTTATGAAATTAGGCACAACCCAATTTTATGACACAATGTGGTAGCTTTGACCAGAAAAATTAATTCAGTGCATGAATTCTGATTGAAGATCGTTATTGTTATTGTTGATACAAAGGTACAATAAACATTCCTATTTGTTTTTAGTTGATAGTTGTAGGTATCCCAGGTAGTGTTTGAATACAAGGGAGAAAATTCAATTTTACGACATTACATACTACTCAACAAAGAAACGATACACAGATTTTATCAATATTAACATTTAAATTTCCAGCAGAGAACCTCAACTTGTAGATGAAATGTATTTCTTTGCACGTAAGAATAACCTTTATGCCCAAAAATGTGTCTTGACATTCTGAACCCTCTCCGGTCACGGTCAAGGTCATTATCCAGAATTTCTTTTTGCAGACCTTAATAGTGAGAATGTCTATATTTTCATTTTACCATGTTTACCAATCCATCACATTTTCGAACCGGCTGACTTCCAAATGATGTTGTTATGTCGATCATGAATCCCTCAGACCTACTTTCCGATTTCAACTTCCGTTTTCTTAAGTGTAAAAGCGTGTTACGCGGTGTTGACGTTGCGACGTCTCACAGGCCCTGCTGTCACTTAATTAATCATTTAATAAGCATATTTGCTTTAGATAAATCAAAAGTCCTTAGTTTGTTCTTCTTTTAGCATAACGATTAATTGCGAGTGCAAAAATCAATATCGAAGGTCTGATCGCGATAATTCATTGTTCACGTTTCAACGTTTCGAAATGGCAAATTGTTAATCTGATGAAGTGTCCCGATTATTGACATCAAACAATTTAAAGCATTCGTCCGTTAGCGGCAACTCGATCATAGGGAAAAAAAATCCATTCCGGATTTTCATCGTATCCGTTTCGGAATTGTTCTAAATATGGATTAAACAGATGCGTTTTGGCGTTGAATACATTAATACACTAAAATAAAAACTTTAAATTGTAAAGTACAAAAATATTTACAAAATTAACTTTATATCGTTTCTTTTGTTCAGTAGTATAAGATATTGATTTCCACGAATGAGACGAAATGAGAAAACAAAACGATTTCTGTACTGAATTTTGCCATTTAATTATTGTTCTGTCAAACGCCTTTCTGGTAAAGCTTTATTGGAGTTGGAGACTGTAGAAATGTCCAAATAATGATTTCCGGTGTACCAAATCTTTTGACCATTTTTGGGGTTGGATTTTGGTAAAGTACTGTAATTTTTTCAAAGATTTCAATTCACAGAAAAATCGTTTTCCATTATTGCGAGACATAACTATCCCGATCTGTATGTTTGGTTAAGAATTGTCAATTCCGTCGGTTTCGAACATTTTAGGGAACTAGAAAACTTCTGGAATGATTTTTTTCCAAATCTGAGGAAAAACACTTGGTCTTACTTTGATTAAATTCCAAATCCGTAAAAAAATCCATTAAAGCCTAGAATTTATAATTATGAAATTTGTAACACATTTACCCCATAAAAATGATCTGAAAGCAAATATGAACACCCAATTTTGCATATTGTAATTTGTTTTGAAATTGGAAATCTAATACTGAAGGAATCATTTTGTTTTTTTCGTTGCGAAACATCGGATTATGTATTCAAAAGCTAGAAAATACCATTGCATGCTTTATTTTGAGCTATACCTATGGCTTTCAACATCTTTGCTTGGTGTAACCTTAAAAGTATGTGACGCTTAACTTTTGGCGGACTCTATATTTTTCATTTTCAATGTACATAAAAAAAGTAACAAAAAAAATATTATGGCAAGATTACGTCAACTTTCCTGCAAGTGTCCTGCAGGATTCCTGCAGGAATATTTCTTACGGATGATAAACGTAGATGTGCAGCTATCTCTGATGTTAAGACAGCATGAAGGCAAAGTAATGTTATTGCATACTTGCCAACTGACCAGCTTTTGGCGGGAGACCAGCCAAATTAACCCATGACCCGCCAGGGATAATCACCCACCGCGGGTCACCATTTTCACCCGCCTATGAGAAGGTCACCTGCAAAATGACCCGCCACAACACAATTAGCATAATTTCTAAGATTAACAGCAAACAGCGCTTAAAGTTGATAAAAGGTAAAATTTTAACTGAACAGAAAACACCAAATGGTTCAAAAACAGTAAACAACTGATTTATTTCTCCAAAAACATTAAACACTGAAAATGCCAAAACAAATTGACAGAAAAGGTCTTGCGCTCCTCATATATGGTAATACATGGATCAGAACTACTGCAAAGAATTCTTGAACAGGTGCATAATGGCTTGGCGCGATTTGAACCGCGACTTCGTTATTGATGTTGGATCATGACACGCCACAGCAGAATTTGAGGTTGGCATGTATGTAATTGTGACAAAATTCCACAACGAGTCGAACTTTGTAATTGTTGATTACCTATATTTAGGAAGATCTGAGTAACAATATAGGAGATGTTGCACTTCATTGGTTTATAAAGTTTGCCCTTATTTCGAAACACTTTGATAGATGATAGATGATAAGTTGCAATGCAACATTTTACCTTTATGGGAAAAAAAATTAAAAGAACTTAGCATATTTTAGAATTGTTTATACTTTCTTAGTCACTGAGAAGACAGCTCAAGTAAGTGCAGTTGTTTATTTTTCTTACTTGAAACAAGTAGCACTTTAAAGAATGGCAAGCGCTATTTGGGATTGGGTTTTGAATTATGTTGCTGATTAAACGTCTGCTAAAGGTTAAACTATCATAACTTTTGAATAAAAATTCTTTATTTTTTGGTTGGTATTCACAAGCAGGGAACCATTCCTCTTGAGATTTTTCAAAAAGTTACCTCCCTTCTGGGTTTTGCTATATTCATTCTGCTGATTACATAACTGGCCAATTGTCTATTGGAACCCAAACTTGTTCGCAAATGCCCTTAGTGGCTACCTTTCAAAATTGTGTCAGGTCAGTCCAAATCATATTCTAGATGGCCACCAGCAGGGAACATGAACAAGTTTAATAGTGGAACCAATGTTAAAGCATTCCTAGATCTTATGAAGGTACATAGCCAATTGGAACTTAATTTAGTCACAATAGTCCTTGGGTGGCCCCGGGCTGTAAAGCAGTTAGATACTGCTGCTCTGGTAGTAAAAATAATTGTAAGAATTTGTGAATATGTGAATGGCCGATGGACGAGCTGGTTACTAGTATCGGACTAACACTGTCACCGTTTGCCTTATTTGCTGAACACGATAGCACTCATTTGTTAACGATGAAAATTTATTTGCTTGTTATACAGCCATAGATCTATGAAAAGTAAATTACACAAAATAAATGAATATCAATTCTACGCAATTCTACTCCGATGCTGTTTCCAATTGTCATTTATTTTTTTAAATTAGCCTCTGTAACCGTTTTGCCTCATCTGCTGAACACGATAGCACTAATTTTCTAACGGTGAAAATTTATTTGCTTGTTACACAGCCTTCGATCTATGAATAGTCTTGACAAATAAAAGCAATGTAGAAAATACCCTAGATTTATTTAAAATAGCAAGCATTACTAGAATAGATAGGTAGTTTCAAAGAAATAAGCTTCGAAAGTGCAAAATTGCATTTACAACGACGATTAATAACTTTATTACTCTCAATTTTGTTTATTAGTTGACGTTGAAGCTTTAAATGTTGGAAACAGGTTCCCAAATATATGATTAACTCTCATGTATGCTTAGTGCAGCTATAAATGTTAAAAATGCACCAAAAACAATTCGTTCAACCTAGGTGTCACACTTGATATCAATTTGTACCGTCTGTTGGTCATGATAATATCTGCTGTCCGAGTTGCCGGTAAAAGGGTGTGCTGTAGAGTTAAAGGAATCAGTTGTATTGGCAACAATTTGACAAACTGGCAGAACTATTTCTATATAGAAAGGTAAAAGCATTTTGGATATGGACAAACATCCAAAAATTCAACAAAATCCCTCAACGTTATGTTTCGGTAGGAAACATATTGGAATTGCAATTTTCTCTCGAACTCGAACAAGAATTCTTGGTGTCATATTACACGAACTCTTGGTGTCACATGACAGAAATTCTTGGTGTCACATGAAATGAACTCTTGGTGTAAAATGACAAGAACTCTTGGTGTCATATGACAAGAATTCTTGGTGTCCCTGTAACGAGATTTGTATACCCTATTATAAAGCTATTACATCTATGTTTACAGATATCCATTGAAGCATTCTGGGGAGGTGGTGTAGAAGGTGATATAGCGATTGACTTGGTGGGCCTGAACTCAGGAGAATGTAAGTATCTTTTAAGGTTTTGAAGAACAATTTTGACACTGTTTTATTATTCTACAGTTTTTGTATGGTACTGAAAGAAATTAAGGTTAAAAAACAACGGCAGTAGAATACCGAAGGAACAAAGCACAAGATTACACAAATCAAAGTCCAGAGACAAGGCAAAAGCAAGAACACCAAAAGACGGAAGACCAAAGACACCAAATGCCTACAAAACACTCGAACGTTACATATACAACACAAAAAACTAAAGCACTAACAGTGTGAACTCTCAATAAACAAGAGTGACATCAGGTGCCCCGGAAGGGTAAGCCTGTCCTGATCTGCACACAGCACCCGTCACACGGTCAGTGAGGTATATGTTTTGAAATATCTGTTAGGTAACTGATTGGTTATTGTCATTTTCTAACCCTTAGACAAAACCAACTAAAACCATGGTACTTGTAACTTCTCTAACCCTCAAACAGTACCAAGGTGAAATTTTGAAAAGCTTTTTGTAATCATTTTAGTATTCAAACATGGACAAGGACAGATCGGTATCACAGACATCACTAACGAAGACAAAACTAAAATTTAACAAGACAACACAAAAAACTAAAGCACTGACAGTGTGAACTCCCATAAAAATCGAGAGCGACATCAGGTGGTCCGGAAGGGTAAGCATGTCCTGCTCTGTGCACAGCACCCGTCACACTGTCAGTGGGTCAATTCAGGGTAAAGTCGAAACCGGTAATGTCAAATCAGGGAAGACGCAAATCTAGCTGAAAATGTCAGTTTTTATTTGTGACACTGACATTTCATATCTATCTATGATGTCGTGGTGACGGCCATAGAATTTCTGAAGGGACGAAAGTAACAAAAGCTGAACATATCCCTGACTCAGAAGTTTTTGTGACAGTGCTTTTGCTCTTTCCACAAAGTCACTGTATGTACTGCACGCTCTACAGTAACGAATTAATTGTGAAATATATACTCCATATGCTGGGGATGCAGGTATATTGCTGCAGAGAAAGGGAAAGTTCACAATTGGAAAGTCAAAATCATCACGTTTGTCATATAATCTAGATTTCAGACGTTCATGTTCGTCAATGTACAACAAAAGGTCAAGGTATGAAGCAGAATCGGGTGTATCGGTTGTCTCTTTAATTTCAAAAGTTTAAATTGAGGTATAATTGGCAGTTGTGTCTGCCAATTATACCTCAATTTAACCTTAATTTCTATCACACTTTTGTTTTTGGTCGTTTACTCAAGTTCTAGTCGATCAATCCTAAGGAAATTTCAACACAATTTTTCTTGGCACAAAAGGAAGGCCGTGGCTTGTTTTTCATTTTGGGGCCCTCCCGTTTTTAAAAAGGTCTATATAGGACAAAATTGTGTGTTTTCATATGTTTGCCTGTAGAAATTTCTATTATCTAATGCGATTATGATGCAGTTTTTTACGGATTTCTGATAAAAAATTAACATAGCACTAAAGTAATAAATTTTTAATATTTGTTTCTTTTCGGCTTTATAAGGGGCCAAACAGTGCCAAAATTGAAAAACCGCAGAAAACCTTAAAATTATATTTCATTGGATTTCGATGGTATTTTTTTAAGATTCCTCTTCTTGTAAGCTTCGTTTAACTAATTAAATTTTATATTTAGATAAAATTGGTTATTTGTTCTCTATAAGTGTTTTACATCTTAGAATTAATGGTCTTCCAAACGTTTAAATCTTATCTGCACTGAAGAAACATAAGTTGTCGAAATGCGCATATGCGGAAAAAAAAATTCACAGTTTCTTGGTATTAAGTTATTTGTTACCAATTTGTCGATGCATCTGCTGGTGGACTGTTAGTTCACCAGCATAAAAGTCAGTACTTTGGTGCTGACCGGAAAATCGATTCTTTTTTTAACCATGCAATATCTAAATTTTGTAATTTGTGTGGAAACTAAGGAGTATCTCCCTCATGCAAAGTTCTGTCCTTAGAAGATTTCCACTTTACATTTAGATCATACTTATTTGGCTGTCTGTTCTCTGTCAGCTTTTTAACATTTTTGAGTTGATGGTCTTTTATACGTTTAAATATTTGCACTAAAGAGACATAATTATCGAAATGCACATATAAAGTAACTTTGGTATTTGGTTATTTGTTACCATTGGATTGATGTCTCTGCTGGTTGACTGTTAGTCCCCGAGGGTATTCGCCAGCCCAGTAGTCAGTAATTCGGTGCTGACGTGAAAATCTATTCAATTTTCAACCTTCCAATATCTAAAATTAGTAAATTGTGTTGAACTAGGGAGTATCTCCCTCATGTAAAGCTCTGTCCTAAGCCGATTTGGGCTTTACATTTAGATTATATTGGCTGTTTGTTCTCTATCAGTTCTTGAACCTCTTTGAGTTAATTGTCTTCTAAACGTTTAGATTTTATGTGCACCGAAGAGACATCAGTTGTTGAAATGCGCACATGCATAAGATAAATTCACAGTTACATCGGTATTTAGATAGTTATAACCAATGGGTCGATGTCTCTGCTCGTGCACTTTTAGTCCCCGAGGGTATTCACCAGCCAAGTAGTCAGTACTTCGGAGCGGACTCGAAAATGGATTCTATTTTGAGCCTCGAAATATCTAAATTTTGAAAATTGTGTTTAAACTAAGGAGTGTCTCTCTTATGCAAACCTCTGTCCTTAGCTGATTTTGGCTTTACATTAAGATCTTATTGGTTATTTGTTTTCTATCAATTTTTTAACATCTTTTAGGTAATAGTCTTCCAAACGTATTGATTTTATCTTCACTGAAGAGACATAAGTTGTCGAAATGCGTATACTCACAAAATAAATTCACAGTATCTTTGGTATTTAGTTATTTGCACATAACTTGAACTAATGTGATCTTCTCTTCTCAGGTACTGGAAGTTAAGTTATCCATTGATCAAGCAAAGAAACGAGAGTAATGTTATTGATGATAATTTTTTTTTATATTATATTATATAAAAGGACATGTTATCCTAAATCTAGTTGAAATAGTATGTATTTATATTCTTGTTATTGACATTGATTTGCTTTTCACTTTTGAACGTTTATAGTTTATTTCAATAAGTATACTACTCAACAAAAGAAACGTTCACACATTGTGTTTGTGGAATATAAATTGGAAATACAGTTTTATTTTGTTCTCTTTAATTTGGTATCATCTTTAGACATACTCCATTCTAATTCTACCTTTGAAAAGAGCACATCCGGTCAAAATTAAGAGAACTTCCGGTAAATGAGCATGTGCAGAAAGTCGAAAGGATATTTTTGTCAAACAGGAACAACATTGGAATATAGAATGACTACAAACAGTTTGCCATTTTAAATTAATCGAGACTTTAACGAATTTTCGAAAACGGCGCTCTCAGTTACTTAAAAAAGCTCTGGCAGTTTAGGCCACTTGGAGTATTTGTTCTAGTGTAACCTTAGATTGTTTGAAAGGAGACTTTAATTTGTCTAGAAATGATCACTTAGTTATCCGAAATGCAACGAATACAAAAATCTTTGTTAAACGCTTGAAGTCATGACTTCAATCTGAAAAACGTCGAAACTCCAGATTTCAACCTTGAACTTAGTTTTTTATAGATTTTTTTTATTTATTTTGGATAGTTTACCAATGATGCATTGATTTTATCAACAAATAATGAAAATTCCGACCGCCATTAACTTAATGTTGAACTCCGCAAAAAATTTTTGACCACTTATTCGAAAAATGTCTCTCATTAGCAAGGAACGAATAAAAATTGGTCTATCACCCCTATTAGAAGAAATATTGTGGATCATAGTAGGTGGACGTTTCTTTTGTTGATTAGTATAAATAAAAAAAGTGTTTTATTCATGTAGCCTTGTATTTTGTGTTTTTCGTGAAGCAATGCATGGTGTTTTGTTCATTCAGGCATGCATTTTGTGATGTTTTTGCATGACTGCATTGTTAAACCCCGCTTTGACGGGGTGGTATAAAGTAATCAACGTGTTCTTCTGTCCGTTCGTTCGATCGTCCAGTCCTCCATAGTATACTTACTTTATAGCGGCAACTCCTCCTAGATCACTTGCTAAACTTCACTGAAACTTTCACAGAATATTCAGTAGATATTGTAATTCGGCAGCATTTATTTAAAAATTTGATTTGATTTTTTTCTCTTTTTTTATTATTGAATAAAATGGCGGAGTTCATCTGTCCGCTATAGAGTACTTACTTTGTGGCGTCAACTCCTAATTGACCACTTGATTACTTTCACCGAATCTTCAGCACATATTGCCATTGTGCGACATCAATTTTTTTTTCGTCCTTCTTCCAATTGGTTATCTGTTACCGTTTTTGCCATGTCTTTGGACTTCGAATTTTGTAGGCATCGCTTCCCTTGTTCCTTCGGTATTCTACTGCCGTTCTTCCAAAGGATACTTACTTAGTGATGGCAACTCCAATTCTCTCTTTTCGTAAGCCTGGATAAACTTCAGGTCAGGTTTTTGTAGGACGCCGTCTTTGATTTTGAAGTTATTCCTCTAAGCTCCTCACATTATAACCAGTATAAAATAAATAACTTAGTCAAATCAAAGATATATTAATAAAATTAACTGAGGGTTTGAAATAACCTCGTGTTTTATTTTTCTGAGTTTTTTTAACCCATCAAAATTTCATTTCTTCTTTTTTGGTCAGGTATTCTGCACATGCCGAAAAATATTGAAAATGTAGGATTTCCTCCGTTTGCCTTTGGTGTGGCACGGTTCGAGAAGGGAGATAACTTCTACAAAAATACCTTAAATAATGCATGGTCCCGGCTTACGAAAATAGGGAATTTGACCACATGATTCAAATCATTTAAACTTTCATAGAATGTTCAGTTTACGTTCAGAGTGTTCAGTTTATGTTCCTTATCAATGTTTGAATACTAAGTTTATTTCTAAAACATTTCAAAATTTTACAACGGTACTAGAGCAGTAACACGTACCGTTGATTTCTATTGGTTATGTCTTAGTGTTAGAAAACGACAAAAACCAATCAGCTACAAGACAGGTCTTTAAAAAACATATTGACGGGTGCTGTTAATAGAGCAGGACAAGCTTACCCTTCCAGAGCACCTGATGTCACTCTCAGTTTAACTGGAGATCACGCTGTGAGTGCCTTTGTTTTGAATGTTGTGATTTCTATTTCTGTGCTTTGTGTCTGTCTTACGTTCTTGTTTTTTGTGTCTAACGTCATTGTTTCTGTATTCTCGTTTTGGCCATGTGTTTGGACTTTCGATTTTTGTGGATTGTATCATGTGTTCCTTCGGTTTTCTACTGCCGTTGTTTTATATTGCTCGAGCACCATCTTTTCAAAAATTTGATTTGACATTTTTTATTAGCTCAACTGGCTATAGCTGGGTAAGATTTTGCCAATACTTTACCTCCGTCGTCCGTCTGTTGTTTACTTTTTTATTTAAAGAACTTCTTGAGAACCGAAAATGGGTTTGAACCAAACTTGGCATGAATGATGCTTATGAGGTGCTGACTACGTGTTGTTACTTTGGTGCCAATTCTTCATCCAACATGGCTGCCAGCCACGACCTTAGTTGAAAATTGAAAATCCGTCATCCAACATGGCCTTCAGGGGCAAAATTTAGCTTAACATTGGATCTTATGGGAAAAGATCTTCCAGAAAACACTAAATGAAATAAAACCAAAGTTGGCATGCATGATGCTTAAGAGGTGCTGAAAAAATATTGCTACTTTGTTGCTGATCTGCTGATCTGCCATGTTGAACTTAATTTGACATTTGACCCTATGGGGAAATGCATAATTATATAGATGTTCTCGAGGAATGTTGAATCGATTTAAGCCACACATAGCATGAATGATGCATATGAGGTGCTGACTAAGTGCTATTACTTTGGTACCGATATGCCATCAATCATGACTGCAAGAAGCAGAAAATACTTCAATATTGGACCCTTTGGGAAATACGTGCAAGGTCTACTTCTAGAGAACCACCGAATAGGTTGTATTAAAACATAGCATAAATGATGCTTATGAAATGCTTACCAAACGATGTTACTTTGATGCCAATCCGCCAAATAACATGGCTGCAGCGGTTAACTTAGTTTAACATTGGACCCTGTTGGGAAAATACTAAAAAGATCTTTTCTAGAAAACCTCTGAATGGATTAAAAATTAAAAAACATGAATGATGCTTATGAGGTGCTTACAAAGTGCTGTAGCTTTGGTGCAGATCTGTCATCAAACTTTGAAGCCAGCAGCAAAAAATTTGTTTAACATTGGACCCTATGGGGAACTGCATGCACAGATCTTCTCGGGCACAAGTTGCACCAGAATCAACGCATGCAAATCTTGAACTGCAGAGGAAGGTATTACAGAAGATTCACCTTACAGGAATCGTAATCAAATCAAACAGGCGATCCCTCTTTGGAATATGTCCGGGTAGTTTATGAAGTCTTACCTTCAAGGTTATCGGGTGTACACTAGAGAAAACATATTTATTCATTGGGTAAATGATGGTGCATGACTTATTTTGTAAACTGGTGCAATAGATTGTGTCAAGGCAAAAAAGTTTCAACCCTTCCAGAACCTTTTTACCTGTTTGTATTGCTGAGCTGGGACAGAAAAGTTTCACTCGACCAATGCAATACAAGAAACTGCATTCCGTCTAGTCATACCTATAACCGGATCTTCAGAAAACAGTTCTGAATAAATCACTCAAACGAACAGCTGCAGTTAATGTTCATGGCCATGATATGACATTGCATACAGATTATCTGTTGCAGTAATGAAAGGGTTCAGCAACTACAAACTTCTATCACAAGACACGACAAACTCAATTCCATTTAATGTTAACATCAATTTTTAAAAGTAATCATTATTGATGAAATTTCCATCCCCTTGTTCCTACATTTGCGTCTAAAGGAAATCACTTGAGGCAGTTTACTCTTTTGAGGTCTGAGTATTTTCTCATTTAGAGACTTATTCCAACTTAAACTTCCTGAACAAAGAGCCTTGTGTCAGACTTGTTGTATCAAATCAGCTAATAAGACATCGGGAAGAACTGATGTTTGCACAACTGTTGGATTGAGTGAAAACACGTTTTTTTTTGGTTAATTGACTTCTAAAAATGTTGGTTTGATCTGCACTGATGAGGCATGAATTGTTGAAATGCGCATATGCAGAAAATAAATTAACAGTGACTTCGGTATATTGTTATTAATTACAACTGGGCCGATGCCTGTGCTGGTGGACTGTTAGTCTCCGAAGGTATTCACCAACAGTGACTTCGGAATTTTCTAATCAAACAAAACAGGATGTTTGTCAGTATTTAGTTCGCCTTAAAACCACACTTGTTATCATTGATAGGTTTGCCCTGTCATAAATTTAATAAGGCCAACTTATTAATTGTCTTCGCTCTATAAATAATTGAAATTCTCGTAACACAAAAACCCCGGATTTTACCTTTAGGGCATGTCACAGGTATTAATTTGACAAGCTACAAATGTCTGCATATTTTTTTGTTAATAACAGTATTGATTTTTACACATGTGCACATGGTTTTGTGATCAGGATAATTTAATGTTGACTATGTTTATGATAATTAGATACAAGCAGAAATAAACAATTTAAGTTTTATTGACTTTTTTCAATTATTCCGTTTTGGATATTTCTTTAGGGAATTAATTTTGCAAGTTGAAACATGCATTCTTAACCGAAAAGTGTTTTAAAATCAACTGATTGATAGAAAATATACAACTTGGTCTCATAATATATCCAATAAATGACTCTGCCTGTCTTTGGTTTTCTTATGCTGTAATATAACTAGTGAAGTCATACGAGCGCTTTAAATTATCGACAACAACACTGATATGATAATATTAGGTTTTAAATGACACAGAACAGAGTGCCTTTTGTTTTGTGAATGTGCATTCTATTCTCAAACGGAGTTTTTCCGATATTTCACTAAAAGTTTAGCAAACAGAATGACATAAACTGCAGTTACTGTCCAATTTTGGAAAATTCGGGCGTAAGATGATGATACGGATTACATGAAGAGATACTGCTAAAGATGCTTTTAATTCGTCTAAAATTATGCCCCGAGTTCCCTTCTTAAGAATTGCTAAAATTTTAGTCCCTTTGAAGTTATGCTAAATGTCAGAAAATTTTCAATTGAGAATAGAATGCACTTTCTCAGAACAAAATGCACAATGTTAACTTTTGAAGGTTGTAATAAAAGTGATTCTAAATGTATTTTGCGATTGGTTTTGCGCAATTTAAAGTGACAGCTTGCATTGCTTTGACCATTACACAGTGTGAGGAAGTTTTGTTAACAAATATTTGTCAAAATATTGTTGGATAGTAGAAAAGGAGGAGGGTATGATTCAATAGTTTTCCTTTGATCTAATTGTAAAGGTTTTCTTTGCTTTTGGGTTAAAAGATTAATTTCTTTGTTTATTTATTTTGTTGGCCACAGATAACGTGTCTTTGGACAAGGAAGCGTTCAAATTGATATAAAAAAGAAACTTTTTATCACCTTTAGGTACTGATTTTGATCTTTACGGACCCTTTGGTTTGAACGCGTAGCGCTCAGACTCGAAGGCATACAGCGAAACATTTGCGCACAAAATAAAAAAAATGAATGCCCTTTCGAATGGGCCAATTTTGAAGAGAATTCTTTGAGAAATAAAGAAGTTATAGGCGTTTGAAGTCCAGCAATTTTATTTGGTGAAGATAAACAGAGTGCATTTTGTTTTGAGAATGTGCATTCTATTCTCAAACGGAGTTTTTCCGATATTTCACTAAAATTTTAGCAAGCAAAATGACGTAAAACTACAGTGACTGTCCGATTTTGGAAAATTTGGACGTAAGATGATGCTACGGATTGCATGAAGAGTTACTGCTAAAGCATTTTGGTAAGATGCTTTTAATTCGTCTAAAATTGTGCCCCGAGTTCGGTTTTCAAGAATTGCTAGTCCCTGCAAAGTGATGTTAAATTTCGGAAAATTTTCGATTGAGAATAGTTAAAGTATAACTAATTGACCGTCGTGAATATCAATTAAAATGTCACGAGTGCCGAACAACGCAGAAGGATTAAACGAGTTGCGGAACTTTGTTCCGCAACGAGTTTAATCCACTGCGTTGATCGACACGAGTGACATTTTTTTGATATTCATGATGGTCGATTAGTTATGCTTTTTATAATATAGATTTTTTACTCAAAAACAAAGATTTTAGATGCGGATTATTTTTTTTCATTTCAAAACGCCAGTTGTTTACTTGACGACGACATTGGAGTGATATTGTGACGTCGCTTCATTGAGACGTCACCCGGTGACTAGAAATCCTTTATTGTCACCGGTGACAATATGACATTTATTTAACTGAGAAAACTCGATAAATCACCGCTATATTAAAGGAATAAAAGTAATTTTGGAGGAGTTTATTGATGTGTAGATGCGGCCGACTCAATCACAAACTAAATAAAGTCCGAAGGACTTTATGTAAAGTTTGTGAGTGAAAGGCCGCGTTTACAAATCCATAAACTCCTCCAAAATTACTTTTATTTCTTATAATTCCAATTCTTTGCACTTAAAACAAAGTTTTGTCTGAGTTTGACGTCATCATTTACTGCACTATTTTATCTCGGAGCGTACTAATCGACAAAAAGCGTTTATCGAGAAATAACTTCTTTGTTTTTAATGACGTTGACCAATGAAATTGAGCGTTACAATAACAATTGGAATTATAATAAAATGCACTTTCTCAGAAAAAAATGCACAATGTTACAGTGTAGTGGAACATTTAGACGTCACTCAGCTAAATTTTGAAAGATAAACAATTATAAGATATCATTTTTCTCCGCTACCATTTCCAATTTCTACAAAAAAACTCGGGCAATATGTTTAGAGTGTCATAAATACAAATCAAGGCCAGGTATTAAATTTAGTTAATTTTCCTTTTAAGGACAAGAGAAACATTATCACCACTGGTAGATATTCTACATGTATTTAAAACAAACAAAGATGTTGATACATTTAATGATGCAAAACTTAGAATGCCACAAAATTTACAGTCATGGCACTGCATTCAAAAACGGATACAACTACAAATACACTATTTATAACTTTACCTGACAAACTGCCTAGGCCTCCTGTCTATCTATTACTCTAGATGACAAACAAACTCAGACTGGACGTTTTGGAACATCACTAACATAAGGTGTAGGAGCAAGAATAATGCTAACTTCCAATGTTCGCACATCTCATGGTCTTGTCTATGGAGCCTAGGAAATAATCATCGGACTTCTGCCATATTAACCATTGAATGATAAGATGATGAATGATAAGATGATTGATGACTACAAGCCGGAGATCATTCTAGTTCGCTTTTGTAATGTTGATTTGAGTCACCAGACAGCAATTATACAGATATCATAATCCGAATGCACAAAAACATCAGTTACAATGATGAGACAGCTAAAGTTAGGAAAATATTCAACAGTCAGTTGAGAGTAGTACCAAACCCAACAAGTACCTATCATTGTGTACGTTTATCTTTCGTCTTATTTGTGCTTTTCATGTGTTTTTACTGGCAGATTGTGGCGTGTAATTGTTATTTTCGGCCATTGTAGATGTTTCCTGTTAAACACTTTTTCATACTTGATAGTATTGTTGTACACTTTGATGGGCATTTCCAGCCTGTCCAGATTTATGTTGCAATCAGCAGAGATAAAATCACTGAATGGATTGGTTTTGACCACGTCTGGTACATAGAAAAAAGGCCAAAAATACAAGAAATGAATTATAACGTCTTCAAGAAAAGATGAAATTCAGACCATTTGCTTCTCTACAGGCAGCACCTAATACTAGTTTTGTTCTTACAATGGCAGTAGAATACCGAAAGAACAATGTGGAGGTATTTACAAAAATTGAAGTCCAAAGACATTGCCAAAACGAGAACAGAAAACAGTGGCGTACTGATTATGTTGAGATAACTCCTCCTAAACTGCTAATGCATGTACTTAAAGTTTGGTCCAAGAGAATATCCTTTATTGAAACATCTAAGAACTGTTTGGTTCCATTTCCTTCTTTTGTTACAGAGATTAAAGTCAAAACATTTTATTCCAAAAGACAAAATGTTAAATTATGCTACGTGTTGTCAGTCATGTTTTTGTCTGATCAGGATTGCTTATAGGTTCACTTGCTAAAGTAGAAACGACGAAACTAGAAAGAAAGGGACATATATTAATTACAAAAATTCTAAGT
>MJUU01042397.1:399916-446833 GCA_002080025.1 Modiolus philippinarum
TTTTTTCATTGGATTCTTATGAAAAATAAACATGGCGCACAACTATCAGATTTTGGATTACTCTTACCCTTTCCGAGCTATAAGGGGTCAAACGGGGCCAAAATCGCACTTTTACAAAGTACCTCAAATTTTATTTTTTTATCAGATTTTGATGAGGTTTCTTTCTTTGGATTCGTCTTGACATGAGCTTTCGGTTGTGTGTCGACGGATTTTGCGTAGCTCTTACCGTTTCCGAGTTATAAGGGGCATAAGGGGGCCAAAATCGCACTTTTACAGAGTACCTCGATTTTTTATTTTTCATCGGATTTTGATGGGCTTTCTTTGGATTCCTCTTGACATGAGCTTTCGGTAGTATGTCAACGGATTTTGCGTAGCTCTTACCGTTTCCAAGCTATAAGGCGCCTTAGGGGGACCAAAATCGCACTTTAACAAAGTATATCAATTTTTAGCTGAAAATTGTATCTGACATGTCAGTGCGTAATCCAAGATGGCCGGCAATGGGGTCCATTGATTAACATTAGACCCTATGGCAAATGCATTCAACAATCAACTCCTCTGAAACAAATTAGCCAATTGCAACCAAACTTTGTCATAATAGTCCTTGGGTGGTGTAAAGTAAAAAATCTGTCTGACACATCCCTGCATAATCCAAGATAACCGCCAGCAGTCCCATTGATTAACTTTGGACCTCATAGGAAATGTATTTAAAAATCAATGTTATTGCATGGATGTACCACTGCTAAAATGTATATACAGGTGAACTATACAGGCTCCTGGGAGTCTCTAGTTTAAATATTGAGAGATAGTACATCATATATGTAGCAGAATCCCATATTAAAGGTCCGGCTACACTGTATTTGGGTATTAATTGATGCAACAATGATACTATCATCATCCTGGTATTATGTTGCTCAAGACAAACACGTACCAGTAGGTCAAGAAGTCATGGGTACCGGGTTATTACAAATTAAATCTTTCAAATACAGGATATGTTAAGAAAATCCAGGAAATGACTTTACATAATTTATATTTTATTGCAGACATCAAATTTTCCAAAGAACTACGAAAGCTTACCATTGGGAAAAATGTGTTTGATTTTCTAATTACTCCCAATGAATCGATTTGAGGGAAAAATATGATATACAAAATAGCAGCAAAATGTACGAAATATGTGTGTGCAATAAAAAATACTGACCCCATAAAGTTAACGGTATGTCACTTAACCAAAACGAAACAAATTAAAGTTTTATTGTTTGCAAGTTAAAGCAGATAAAATTAATCGTGCTTCATTTCTAAGTTCGATAAGGCAAGTGTAAAAAATTCACATCCAATCAGATGAAAGATGTATTTGGCTACTTTTGAGTTATAGATTAAGGTATTAGATATAGTTAGTCGGCTTATCCAAGGACGATCTGAATGTGGAACACAGTGTGAAATAAAGTTTGCAGCAGATCGATTGCACTTTTTAGTTATTTCAGAGTTTCTTTTTTACTACTTTTTGATAATGGCTTTCCATATCATTGGGTGTTATGCTGCTGATGAGAGGTATCTCTTTGAATCACGTGTACAGCAAAACAAAATTTACTGTTTGATATGCAACTTCGGTATTTAAGTATTAGTAAGCAAAACGACGCGATTTCGACAAAACTTTGGACCTATCTGAAACCTTAAAGATTAGAAAAAAATAGCCAAGAGAGACAATTTCGTTAGTAAAAAATAAAATATACACAAAGGTGCTTTGTCGGGTTTCAGATTTCGGTCTATACACATAAACATTGCAATAAACGCAATCAAGACTTCACACTACTAAAAGCTTATCTGCATTCACATCAGAAATACAATTTAAAAAGCATTTTAAAAAAAATGAAAACTTTAAAAAAAAGAAAAAAGATAATTCAGCTCCATGTCTATTTTTGTTTGGCCTGAAGACAACAATTTGAAAGTTCGGTTCTATATGACGAAAAAGTGAATAATACGTTAAATCAATTGTGTAACGGGTGCTTTAAGCATGCTTACGTTTCCGGAACAATTGATGCCCTAGTAGTCCGTGGGCTGGAAACACTTTCCGTGCACCCCCCCNCCCCCCCCCCCCCCCCACTTCCGAACAAGACCGATTTTTTCAGTCCTTCTATGTCCCCTCTTCAAAATAAAACATGTTAACACGAACATAACCTGCACGCATAGACAGTATAGGGCCACTTCTGTTGTACACCATGAAAAATTCTTGTATTTTAGTTTTGACCTAAGTTTCATCTTTTAAGCTCCATAAGTTTTCAACGGTAAGTAATATGTACTCAAATTTGGTACCACATTAAAGGTAATTTAACATCCGTTACAATGAACTCAAGTTTGGGCACTTTATGCCCTTTTTTTGATCTGGGGATACAAAAAATGTACCCCTCCCCCTGAAAAAAAAAATCCGAAAAATGACTATTTTAGGCTGTCAATTCCTTTCATATAAACAACCTTCGTCATTTGATCTAGTTTTTATGCCCAACTTATCAGGTGTGATGCAGTGTTGGAAAATAAAACCACTAAAGTCCATGAAGTTTTGATTTTTGGTAAATTTTTTTTTTTTTGAAAAATGGGAATTTTCGGAACTTTAGATTTTTTCACAATTTCGATTTTCTGACTTTAGGATCGTAAAATCTGAATAAATATCTAATAATGGCCGATTTGATAATGATTTATGATATATTAGCAACAAATTGTGAGCACACATTTTAGCTTCAGACATATTGTAGGTTCAGAAATGTCAAAATTAGCACCCCCTCCCCCTAAAAATTAAGGGAAAATTTGAAATATTCAGGCTCTAAATGATAAAAAGATAATGTTTGATGGGGATTCTAGTGTTTATTTCACTAAAGCGGACATGCAGAAGATCATTTAAAGAGATTTCAACTTTTTAAGAGGTCTCTTTTCGAATCTTCTGCCCGAAATTGTATGAAAAATGGGAATTTTCCGGTTTTCAGAATTTCTGCTTTTTTGACTTTGAGATGCAAATACTTCATTAAATTGATATGTAACTTAAAAATGTTGATTTAATATCGTTTCTTTATATCTTAGCAATTACAAAGTATGCACAATTTATTTCATTTTATTCAGCTTGAAAAGCTTAAACATTGTATAAAGGTCCAATGACATATCATTTTCAAACACCAAAATACACAGAGACTGGCATATATCACAAATAACAACATGCGCATGGTTTATGGGCAGTTATTCAACAATTAAAATTGGATTTCGTAAAATTCCGAAATGCTGGAAATTCCAATTTTTCACGAAAATCGCCCAAAATATTCAATTTTACTCATATTTTGGTATTAAAATTACATATAACAGCGACTTCGGTAGTTTGTTATTTATATATAAGGATTTATCAAATGCATCTTTGGCAATGAAAGTAAAATATTAGCATGTTATGTTCATATATATTTAAAGACAGACATATTTTGGGGACTTTTAAGTTTAATTTTGTTGGGGTAGGGGTAATATTTTCGGTATTTAGAGTCAAATTGAACACTCCTTGTCTTTGTAAGCAGCGTTTTAAGATATCTTATATATCGGTTAAAACAATAAATTGGCAAATCTGCAGCTAAATCCTTCAGATTTGCCCCATATAACGATTTAAAAGTGAATTTTGGACAAATCTGAAATGCTAAAGATTCCCATTTTTCATCAATTTTGGACAAAATATTGAGTTTAAGCAGACAAGTTGGGTTAAAAATACCAAATCACGATAGAATTCATGCAACCTAGCTATATGCAATGCAGATTTTGTTTTGCGTGTGGTGGTTATTTTTATCCAACATGGACAAAAAAATCGATAATTTTTGGAAAAAATTGTTGGGGTAGGGGTAAGATTTTTGGTATTTAGAGTCACATTGAATACTCCTTGCTTTTCTAACACTGTTTTAAGACAACTAATGTATCTCTTAGAACAATTAATTGGCATATCTGCAGATATATTCTATAGATTTGATATATATTGCAACTTAACAGTGAACTATGGACAAATCTGAAACGTTGAAAATTCCCATTTTTCATCAATATTTAGAGCAATATTGAGTTTTTGGGGGCCAATGGCTGTTAAAATACCAAATCATGATGTAATTTGTGCAACATTGTCATATACAAGACATGTTGCCCGTGTTCTTGTCATTTTTATCCAAACAAAGGCCAAAAATTGACAATTTCAGGGAAAATTTGTTGGGGTAGGGGTAAGATTTTCAGTATTTGGAGTCACATTTAACACTCCTTGTTTTTCTAAGCAATGTTTTAAGACAACTTATGTATCGCTTAGAACAATTAATTGGCATATCTGCAGATATATTCTATAGATTTGACATGAATTGCGATTTAACAGTTAGCTATGGACAAATCTGAAATGTTGAAAATTTACATTTTTCATGAATTTTGGGAGAAATATTGAGTTTTAGTCCAACAATGGCTGTTAAATTACCAAATCATGATGTAATTCATACAACATTGTCATATACAATACACATTTTACGGGTTCTGGTTATTTTCATGCGAACATGGACAAAAAATTGACAATTTTAGGGAAAATTTATTGGGGTAGGGGTAAGATTTTCGGTATTCAGAGTCACATTAAACACTCATTGTTTTTCTAAACAATGTTTTAAGACAACTAATATGTCGCTTGGTACAATTAATTGGCAATTATGCAGATATATCCTCCAGATTGTGCATAAATAACGATTTAACTGTGAACTTAGGACAATTCTAAAATGTTAGAAATTCCAATTTTCATTTATTTCGGGCAAAATATTTAGTTCAAGTGAACAAATGGCTGTTAAAATACCAAATCATATTGTTATTCATGCAACTTTGTCATAAACAACACACATTTTGCGTGTTCTGGTTATTTGTAAGCGTAAATAGACAAAAAATTGACATTTGTAGAGTAAATTTGGTGGGGTAGGGGTAAGTTTTATTGGTGTATGAGATTTACATTACCTAAAAGCAACCCTTATTTGTAATGGTTGTAAAGCAAATATAATAAGCTTTCATTTTATACCTATTTTAAATGATATTTGTTTACTAAAAAATAATATTAGGCAAAAGAAATACAAAACTTATTCAAAAACGAAATTACTCAAGGGTCAATATATTTGGTATATTTGAAAATAAAATTTTGGTAATTTAAACTATGTGTACATCGTCTTAACATGTTTTATATTGAAGAAAATGGATTGAAAAGCTAAAAACAATTTTCAGAATCGGGAATTGAGATGTACTTCGGGTTCTCTGGACCATCAAACTTAAGCAATTTCAATGAAAATATCAGTTTTTTGTTAATATATCATTGGGGTAGGGGTACGTTTAATTGCTCTATGGAACGTATTGGGCATACAAATTGTAAAAACTTGGGTTCTTTGTAAAGCTAATATAATAAGCAATCATTTGATACCTTGTTTTTTTAACTAGAAGGCATTTGATCAACATTTTGAAGCAACTGAAAGAAAAAAGTAAACGAAAAACGAAATTTTCAAAAATTTCGGTAGGTGGGTCTAAAAATGGGCCAAATTCCTCAAGTGCGTGCAGGTTATGCTCGTGTTAACATGTTTAATTTTGAAGAGGGGATGTATGCGGACTTAAAAAAAATGGGTGGGGTTCGGAAGTGGGGGGGATGCACGGGGGGTTATTCCAGCCCATGGACTATAGTCAGTTGAATGGGAATTCATGTTGTGAGTGTGTTTGTTTTGAATGTTGTATTTTTACCTATGCTCTTTGTAGTTTTCTAACGTGATTGTTTTCTGTTTTCTCGATTTTGCGATATCTTTGAATTTAGGGGTTTTTTGTAATAACTATTTTTTATGTTCTGTCGACGTTTGAAATACCGCAATTATATAAAAAGAAACCCTATCAAAAGTCGGAGAAAACATGTAAAATCTACATGTTGCTTCAGAATACTGCATATACAATGTGAAAAAACCAAATATGGTCTTTCTGGTCCTTGGGCTAAAAAATGTTGGAGCCGCAATATCCGAAACTGACCGGCTCGTACATTCTTTCATGCAAAGGAACAGTGTGATAAAATTTTAAGTATTGCTTAACATAAACTTAAGTTACAACCAATATTTATGGCCATCTTGGTTCATGGTAATTGTCAGATATTATTGCATAATACTGTACTACTAAAGGGTAAGTTTAATCAGTCCTGGTAAAGGGTTACGATTTAATGCAAGTTTTTTCACATTGGCCAAGCAAAGTCACAGGAGTGAGAAGAATATTCAAATTGTTCAAGGGCGGACAACACACGCCTTATGATGGGGAAAGCCCATACCTGGCCTGTAAGCCAGGTGAGTTAAAATACATATGCACTTATTGTCAGAATACCACTATTATACAACATAAAACATACGTTCACATTGTTGAATTCGTCCTTAAATATTTTATCTTCAGAAATTTACAACGATCTGAATGCAATACAAATAGAAGTGGCCGTATATAGAAAAATATTTCAACTTAAAAAAACTACCTTGAAATCAATCACAATGACAATTTTTTCAATTTATTATAAATTTTAATTGTACTTTAAATATGTGCTTTAACAATTAATACTACCAGATTATTAACTGATATACAGGACATTAAAAATCGTAAACAAATCTCATTTGATGTGATAACTATATCGGTGCGGATGCTTTGTGAGGTGCGTATGTTATATTTTGTTCTGTTTAAAGATAGACATGTCGATGATATACTCATATTTTTACAAGTCAAATATTTGAGTACGAAAAAAAAACACTATACATAAAAGAACAAAACCCCCATTTCCTGAAAGGCAAAGTAAGAGATGAATGAACAATAAAAAGAAATAAATATAATAAATAAACGATAAAAAATACCTGTAATTCAGAAAAAAATAATGAAATAAAACAAAAACAATAATAAAATAAAACAAAAACTCGAGCAGAGATGTATTGATTATGCAGTGGCCAAGCTTTTCAAGTTTGCTTTTTATATTATAATTCACTCTTCGGCCATTTGACTCGCCATGGCATAATTTACCTGTCTGAAGTTATAAATCTAAGACCGTCCAGATTCACAGTTAACAATTCCGTTCACAAGTCGCGCCCCTTCTAGTTGTACCTTTTAAAGAGTGTCAATTTCTTTTCCAAACATCCATCCGTTTTTCACATGCATATTCGAGTAATGACAAACGCGATTACTTCACTTTTTCAATAGTCATCTTCCGTTTTCTTTGTAGCAACAATCCAAAAGCACCGGCATATGGAGTTTTTATCTCCTAACCCTTCGCTCATCAAGGGCCTGTGGTCAATACTGGGACTAACTTGATGGAGTTCGGTTGCTTACAAATAGGCTACTAAAGCAAAGGCATGTTGCCCATAACTTGAGGTCATCACTACTGAAGTTTTACGGTCGACTTCGCGATCTTGTGGAACGTTTTTTGCTATGGGATATCTGTTTCCCCAGATGACAACAGATCTTTCTCTTTGCCACTAATGTTTGTTTTCCCTCTACCGGAGTTGACATCGGGTGTCCTATTAGAAGCAGGAATTGCATACTCTACCGGTGTACCTGATCTCACCCATGGTTTTTTAATGGGTCCGTGTTGTTCATATTGTATATGTGTGTGTACATTTTCTTTTTTGTGCCTTGCTCATGGTATGTCATCGTTTCTTTGTTTTTACGACGTTGCCATTATCCTTCGATTGGTTATTTTTCTCACTTAACTATCAAAATCCCATCAAGATGTGTTTTATCAACGCTGTCTTTCAAGTTCATAAGAAATGGACCTTAACGAAAGAGAATCAAGTCGCTCATGTGGGTCATGGACACTTAATCAATGGTGAACCCTGTAGTACAACATAAAATCAGTCTTTGTGTTATTCTTATATTTCTTACCATGACATGACTTTTTGATATTGACAGTTTTAGTAAGGCTGAAGCCACGTTCTTTCACGACTGCTATTAATTTTTTCAAACCAGAATATCATTTCAACATTCGATATTTTGTTATTCATTCAGTTTTTTTTTCCATTTTCAAGACTAGTAGTTTAAAGATATTAGACTACACCTTTTTGACCACTATTGTCTATTTTCATAACAGCGGTCAAAAATCCCAAATTAGTTGTTCTGTGCAGGATGCAGTGAGCAATGCTAATATAAAGATGTGGTATTCTCAACCCGACAATTTTAGAGGAGATGTTGAAAATATTTTCATTCAAAACAAGCAAACAAGAAACTCAGGTACCTAGTCTTCATCGCTCCTTTGACAAAATGCTGAATAATAGTAAATAATATTTTTTCCATGGGGTTCGGTGCTGGTGGCCATGATATTTTTCGGATCTGAAGGAAATGAGCAATCTTTGTAAAGAATGCGTTATTCCTTTAGAATTTGATTGCTTTGCTTTAGGGTCTCAGAGGCAAAGACGAAAATCTCATATGGCTAAGGTAAACTATTTTCTTCGCTGGAAGCCGTTTTTATTCTTTTTTTTATCGGAATCGTAACAAATGAGTAATCTTTGTAAAGGACCTTAGAAACACCATTTCAGTAAAGTTTGCTTAAATTTAATCCAAAAAAACATCAAGAGCAGATAAGTGAAATACTGTTTTCCCAAATGATCCAATGTAAAATTAAATTTTTACTACCGGCAATGTTTTTGTCGGATCTGTACAAAACATACGGCAGAATCAGGGGTACTAATTTGCATAGCCGCAATCTTGGAACTCTTGCTTGTCGGCCATGTTTGGTTGAAACGTATAGGGGAGATATTGAAATTTTGCAAAATTATCTAATAATACACTTCAGAATATATTTGTCCGCATCTAGCATAATTCTGCACATCGTTTACATCTATACTACCTATCTGTAATAATAAAAATGTCCAGCCAATTTAATTAGAAATTCGAAGCGTGTACTTGTCATTTTAATGCAGAAGCCATTATTGTAAGCTATCTTTGACAGAAAAATACATGTCAAGGATAAATATGTAACAAATTTGTCCGCATATGACGGTGAAATATAGATTCATAAACAGTTATCCCTTTTAAACTTACTATTGAAAATTCATCACGGAAGATAATGATAATATTAATGCAATACTTTCAGAAGTGGTATGGTTGGCCACGATTAAAAGATGAAAAAAAAACAAAATGTACAAATTAAAAAACACATAAAAATAACAAAAATGGAAAGAGAGGGAGGGAAGACTGCCCAACGTTTCGGCCTATATGGCCTTCGACTAGGGGACTACCGGGCTAAATACGGAGAAGATGGATATGACGAGAGAAGGCAGACCTGATGGCGTGTCACAGAAAATACCTGTAAAAATCGTGCCAAATCTTGAACTTAATCAAAAACGATAGATAAAACATTAGTTATCTGTACTATGCAAATATTAAACTCCAATACATCAATAATTTTATAAAATAGTCTGTTTCTTAACATTCATGCCAAAGGGTCGAGCAGTTCCAAGAAAATGGATGATTTTTTTGTTCAAGGAACTGTCGTTGTTTTTCACCTGCACTAGTTTGTATAAGGACAGTTACATGCATGTCCAGTATGCTGTGGTTAGCTCGCCGAAAATGTTCACCTACTGGGCAATCCTTACCATTGGTGACGCTCTGTTTATGTTCGACAAAGCGATCACCCAATCTCCGGCAAGTCTCACCCAAATAGATCATGTTACAGCGTTTACAGTCCACAGCATACACTACATTTTCAGTAGTACACGTTTGAAAACGTTACCCGGTCCTACTACTTCATCGGTTTCCCAAGTAAAAGGACAAGTAGAACAGCGAGATCGATTACATTGTCTAGTGCCCTTATATTTATAGGTAATTTGGGGAGTAGCACTCTTGAAAGAACTAGTAACAAGGTGCTGTTTTAGACTCTTCCCTTCTCTGAAGGCTGCAATGGGAGGCGAATCCTTGAAAACTGCCGACATATGTTCGTCCTCGAGAACTATAGATTTGAAGTTGCGTATCAAAATGTTTTTGATAGCTTCGTTGTGAGGGTGGTAAGTCAGGACCAACGGAACCCAGTCGTCGGTATTTCTCACCCTCTTCTCCATAGCCTCGGATCTGGTCAGTCGGGAAACTGAATTCATAGCTCGATCCAAAACTTTGCTGGGGTAGCCTCTCTTAACAAAAAAGGATTTCATTCTGTTACATTGGGTCCTGAAGTCCTGCTCGTCACTACAGATACGACGAAGTCGCAAGAAATGTGACTTTGGAATAACATCCTTGCATGACTTTGGGTGACAGGACTCATAATTTAAATAACAGTGGGTCAATATAAAACAGGGTATCGTGTTATCCCGCAACAAAAGATATCATTCTATAAATGTTTCTGGTTTTACTGAAACAAATTTAATATGATGAAAAAATGCGCAGATCCTGTCAAATAACAAAGACCAAGAGGAGGCCTAGAATTTTAAGGAGGTCTCAGAAAAGGGAAATTTCCGGCAATTATTATTTACTCTTTGTTTTGCGACACTTCTGCATGAGATAAATTCCATTGAAATTAATATTGAAGAAAATCCATACGAAGAGTTCATCTGAAGAAGAATTTATTATTAATATTATTATTATTATTTTTTTTATTTTTTTTTTTTTTTTTTTTTTTTTTTTTTTTAGTTTTTTTAATCTTCGGGGTCTGAAATAGTAGTTTAAGATGAAATGCAACGTCAATTTATGCAACGTTTTGTCAGCCATTTTTGTTGTCTAATCAGAACGAACTGCATATTGTTTTCTTGCTAAATTAGAGACGACAGCGTTAGAAACCAGAGGACAGACGTAAATTACAACAATTCAAGGTCAAGAAACACACGAGAAATGATAAAAAAATCGAAAATGAACGAAATACTCGAAATGGGGGCAATAACAGTGCCATTAAAAATTGAGGGTGATCATATACAGTGTATCAAGGATAAAATCAAAACTATGCACCATACGTATTGTATCTACCAGCGATCCTGTGTTGACGATCAGAAAATTTCTCAAGAGATAAAGTATCAAATAAACATTGAAAGGGTATTGAGTAAATGCACAAGAGACAAAGTCTCTGCAAATAATTGTAATAACCAAGCAATGGAACGACTCTCTTTCTTGAAGCTGCAATGAGACCTTCAACAGTGAGCTTTGTTTAGTCACTGTTGCAATTGTCACTACAGAAGTTTGACGGTCGTCATTATGATTTGACAGACCATTATAATATTTCTGTTTTACAAATGAGAACAGATATTTTTGGGGTAGATCCAGAGTTTGTTACCGGACTGACTAACACCGAATGTGACAAAACCGGACTTTTCACTGGTAGTGTGACGGGTGCCACGCGTGAAGCAAATCATGCTTTCCCTTCCGGAACACCTGATGATACTCTCGGTTTTTTGTGAGAACTCACACTCTCAGTGCTTTTGTTTTCTCTGTTGTCTTGTATATCATCGTGTTATCTTTTAGTTTTGTTTCCGTCGATTTTGTTTGTTGCACAGATTTGTCCTTGGTATTGTCTGAATTGAAAAAGATATGTAAAAATTATTTTCAAAGTTTCACCTTGGTGTTGTTAGAGGGTTAGAGAAGTAACACGTACCATGGATTTAAATTGGTTTTGTCTACGGGTTAGAAAATGACAATAACCAATCAGCCACCCAACAGATATTTCAACATCATATTTTAACTGGTTGTGTGACGGGTGTCATGCGTGGAGCAGATCATGCTTACCCTTCCGGAGCACCTGATGATACCTCAGTTTTTATAGGGGTTACACTGCTAGTGCTTTAGTTTTGTGGCGTTCTTGTTCTTTTTTGTTTATTTGTTTTGTCTTTTTCATACTGTCTCAATTTGTGTTGCTGTGAGTTGCCGTGATGTTGGATTTATGATTTTAAAATTTCCCCTTTCCTTTTTCTTGTTTCGGTATTCGTTTGTCGATGTACTCCTTTCTCATATTAAAGCTAAATATATCACAAGCCTAGCAGGGTTTGGACCTCATTCGGGTGCTGTTAACAGAGCAGAATACTTTTCTTGAACACCTGTTGTTTTCTCAGTTTAATGGGAGTTAAATATTGTGAGTGCCTTTGTTTTGAATGTTGAATTTTTACTACGCGCTTTTTAGAGATATCCCATAAAAGTACGTAACGGATGACGATTCATATTTGTAATATTGAAACAATTCAGTGGTAGGGGGTTTTCATTCCAAATGACACGTACTGTTTACCCGACTCAATACAAAATAAAAGTGCAATATATGATCATATATTTCCATTTTTACAGTAAACTTTAACAGTTTTACAGTACACTTTCACAGTTGTTATATCTGGCTTATATCTCTCTTGTCAAAGCTGGTTATACGTACGATATCCTATCTTGTTGACCATGACCTTACTAGACCTTGAAGCTGTAGATCGATAATTTAACTGCACTGAATATACGACGTCTTCTCGACTATTGTTTAAAATCAATTTATGACAATTATTGTTGATTACTACTTTTTCGGCAATAAAAAATTATTAAAATGCTACATGGTCATTCTGAAATCGACAAGAGCAATTTCTTTTTAACTTTTCTTTTGAAGCAACTTTTTGATATTAATTATGTATAAAACAAGAGGCTCTCAAGAGCCTGTATCGCTCACCTGGAAGTCATTTCCAATAGGGTCCAATAAACTATGTTCCCTGCTGGAGGACACCTTTGATTGGATGAAGACATGCCAAATGCAAATTTGAAGGGGCCACCAAAGGACTTTTGTGATCAAGGTTATTTCTAAAGGGATTAGTGGTTTCAGAGACCTAATTCTTTTAATGGAATCCAATATAAACTATCTCAATGCTGGCAGCCATATTGGATGCAGGGTGGTCCTCCCGGATACCTTTATTGGAAGGTACCATCAATGTACCATTGTTTTCTAATTGGACAAGTTGTTTCAGAAAGGATCTTTAAATGTATTTGAATGTGTTATCTATTTCAACCACTTTTATACCACCTTTCAAAAATAACTTTGGCAGGGGTTTCCCTTACAATTTAGGTAATAATTATTGCCAAAATCAAAATATTACAAGCCCCTTTCAAAAAAAAATTGGGCAGGGGTTCTCCTTATTAACTAGTGTTTATATATTCCTGAAAACAAAACATGAAATTTAGCAGAATATTTTTTTCTAAAATTTCAGTTTTCTTGTCAAGCTTCCATGGCAACTGAAAGCTCCAACATCCATCACAACCCTTAACAAAGCACCATTCCAAAAAAAATTGGGCAGGGGTCCCCTTATAATCAAGGTAATACATATTGCTGAAATTAAAACATTCAGTACACCCTTTTACAAATAAATTTGGGCAGGGGTTCCCCTTGTAATCTAGTTTATACATAGTGCTGAAATCACAAATAAAATGTCTAGCAGAATACTTCTTTTTTAAATTTCAGTTCTCTGGTCTAGTTTACATTCCATTACAACCCATATCAGACCACCATTAAGGATCCAATGTTACAACTATGATCCCCACTGGCGGCCATCTTGGTTGAAGAACAGATCTGTCAGATACCTTTTTTGGAAGAAACCATATAAGGACTAAGTTTGGTTCTAATTGGAATAGTAGTTTCTGAGAAGAAGATCTTTGAATGTCTTATCCATAGGGTCCAAGGTTAAAATTATGATCCCCGCTGGCGGCCATCTTGGATGAGGTACAGATCTGTAGGATACCTTTTTTGGATGGGACCATCTAAGGACCATTGTGACTAAGTTTGATTGTAATTGGGCCGGTAGTTTCTGAGAAGAAGATCTTTGAATGTCTTTTCCCAAAGGGTCCAATATTAAAACTATGTTTCCTGTTGGCGGTCATCTTGGATGAAGCACGGACCTGTCGGATACCTTTTTTGGATGGGACTATCTAAGGACCATTGTGACTAAGTTTGGTTATAATTGGGCCGGTAGTCTCTGAGAAGAAGATCTTTGAATGTCTTTCCAATAAGGTCCAATGTTAAAACTATGTTCCCCGCTGGCGGCCGTCTTGGATGAGGTGGTACCTGCCGGATACCTTTTTTGGATGGGACCATCTAAGGACCATTGTGACTAAGTTTAGTTATGATTGGACTGGTAGTTTCTGAGAAGAAGATCTTTGAATGTGTTTACCCATAGGGTCCAATGTTAAAACTATGTTCCCCGCTGGCGGCCATCTTGGATGAGGTACGGACCTGCCGGATACCTTTTTCGTAGGGACCATCTAAGGACCATTGTGACCAACTTTGGTTATAATTGGACTGGTAGTTTCTGAGAAGAAGATCTTTGAATGTGTTTACCCATAGGGTCCAATGTTAAAACTATGTTCCCCGCTGGCGGCCATCTTGGACGAGGCACGGACCTGTCGGATACCTTTTTGGATGGGACCATCTAAGGACCATTGTGACTAAGTTTGCTTATAATTGGGCCGGTAGTTTCTGAGAAGAAGATCTTTGAATGTCTTTCCCATAGGGTCCAATGTTAAAACTATGTTCCCCGCTGGCGGCCATCTTGGATGAGGTACGGACCTGCCGGATACCTTTTTTGGAAGAGACCATCTAAGGACCATTGTGACTAAGTTTGGTTATAATTGGAGTGGTAGTTTCTGAGAAGAAGATCTTTGAATGTGTTTACCCATAGGGTCCAATGTTAAAACTATGTTCCCCGCTGGCGGCCATCTTGGATGAGGTATGGACCTGTCGGATACCTTTTTTAAAGGGGACTACCTAGGGACTATTGGACCAAATTTGGTTCCAATTGGCCCAGTGGTTTCAGAGGAGAGGATCTTTGAATGAAAAGTTTACGCCGGACGGACGGACGACGGACGGACGGACGCCGGACGCCAAGTGATGGCAAAAGCTCACCCTGGCATAGCCAGGTGAGCTAAAATACAATATTTTGAGAATAAAATAATCTACCTTGAAAAGAAAAGACATAAAAATTAAGAAGGAAATATAAGAAGGAGATATAAATTAAGAAAGATATATTTTAGTGAAGATAGATACAGGATTAATTTGGGGCAGAGAAGTCTTATCCATTCAGTAATTTTTTTTTTCAAGTTCGCGGAAAAATGTGATTGATTGAAAATTGAAGCCTCTTCCATCTATTTAATGCTTGATGTTTGTGATGAACGGATTCTTGATGTATGCATCGCTTTAATATCAAGACCAATAATGATTCATTGGACTGTGTCTTGAAACCACATTTTGATAAGCTAAAAATATCTTTCTGGAAAATGTTATATTTTATTTTTTTTTCAATTGTAAGAAAATGTATGTACATTTTTAGAAAGAATTCCATATGTCACCCTTTTGGTTGACGCCCTTGACGGAATATGCATCGAGATACTTGGAGGAGGCTCTATAAGGATTGATTGATTACTTAGAGTATATCGTTTAGTGGGAAGTATTTCAATTATATCAAAACGAGTACGTCAAGTAAATCAATTCAAATCAATTATAAGTAAAAGAAGAAAGAAATAAAGGTTGAAGGGACAACCTGGGGAACGATGTTTGATTGCGACTGGTAAAAGGAATGGGTAGGGACAGGAAATTTAGCAGTTTTATACCGCCCTCCTTACAAAATTTACATTGCATGGAACTTAGCGTTTCTCCACATGCACATTTGATCTGAAATGGTTCAAGACCCGGCTTACCGTATTATGACCTCACTACCTCGTAGGAAAAGGCTTTCTCCTATCCACCACCTAATGACCCCGCCCTGCATCTCTGTAGACGAAGCCTCTGAAAACCAATTCACGTGTCAGGCTCTATAATATTGCTTATAATTTTGATACAAAACGTTTCTTTTGTGATAAAAGATTCTAAAAATATCACGATGTTTTTTTTTTATTACAAAGCATACTGCTTGATAATGTATACCTCCCCAACACACACTACGAAAAAAATCGAAAGAAAATCTTTTGGTGAACTGTTTATTGTGAGATTAATTGTGGTTTGCAGGAGTTGTTTTCTTGCCAGTGTCGTGGCAATTTCTTTCTTTTTTTCTATTCGGTTAGATTTCTGTCAGTGTCATAAATTTCATGAGAAACAACCAGCAGCATTATATATGAAAGAAAATCAGGTTTGATATTTTTTCTTCATTGAAATATTTCAGCAATATCAATTAATAAAATAACAAATAAAGTTATAAGTGTTTGTAAAAATAAATATGCAGAAAAAAGTCACGGGGTATTAATGTGACAGTAAGGAAAAACGAAGGATGTTACCTACATCAGCTTCAAAATCCTTGCACCCGGTAAGCTATGGGGGTAGACGTCTGCAAGAAGTGTCGATCCTTCCATAACATATGAAATTATTTGAATGACTAGAATTGACATCGCATGAAAAAAAATAAATAAAAATAAAATAGTAGGAAATAAAATAAATAAAACTTATTTCTTAGTACAGATCAAACGCTTAGAATTTCGCGGCTGGAACCTGCCTTCGAAAAGAGAGTTATCAGTTATATCAAGGAAAAAGAGAGTTTTGTTCTATATTGATGTTTTTTCTCGCTTTTCCCAAAACTATGCACATTGTTTCCATAAAAAGGGGTTCCATCCAAATCCCATTTGTATCCCCTAAATAGACTTATTCACACTTAATTAACTTTATTCTATCGACAGCAAGAGTTTAAATATCAGAATACAAATTCGATAGTTTATAATGTGACCGACAAACGTAATCACCAAGGACACATATCAAAAAGGTCTGTTCGATTCTGTCGTAACATTTATGAGGTTGTTTTTGTATGGAGGTGCCTAATATACTATTCTGAAAAAAAGAAACAAACAAACAATCAGTTCCAAAATAATTCATCTACCATAGAAACTGCCACACCTCTTACATTGTACGAATGTTATTTTATCTATGATGTACTTGGTATACTTTAAAGGATCCCTTTCTTCATGCTTCGTGATCATAGGTAAAGTTACGTCGAGATAGGTATTTCTCGTCGAGTTAGTACTTTTAGAGATATCCCATAAAAGTACGAAGCGGTTGACGAACGTATAGGGACCGTTTATTTTTGTAATATTGAAAAAAAAATCAATGGTAGCAAGTTTTCATTCCCAATGACAAATACTGTATTCCCGACTCAGTATAAAATGAATTGTAATCTATTTGCATTTTTGCAGTAAACTTCAACACTGAACAGTCATTAAATCTGACTCGTATCTCTCTCACGTCAAAGCTGGTCATACGTACGATATACTTATCTCGGTGACAATGACCTTAACCAGACCATGAAGCTATTGACTGAATCTACTGCGTCTTGTTGATTAGTGTTATAGGAAAGCTTATTTGGGTCATTTTCATGATGAAAAAAAAATTTTAAGTCGTTCCCACGACTTATCAAGTCGTTCCCACGAGTTATAAAGTAAGTTGTGGGAACGACTTTTAGAAGTCGTGGGATCGACTTGATAAGTCGTGAGAACGACTTTGCAACTCGTGGGAACGACTAAGTAACGACTTAGAAGTCGTGGGAACGACTTAACAACTCGTGGGAACGACTTAACAACTCGTGGGAACGACTTGATAAGTCGTGGGAACGACTTTGCAACTCGTGGGAACGACTTTGCAACGCGTGGGAACGACTTGTAGAAGTCGTGGGAACGACTTGTAGAAGTCGTAGGAACGACTTAACAACTCGTGGGAACGACTTGATAAGTCGTGGGAACGACATTCCAGTTCGTGGGAACGACTTTGCAACTCGTGGGAACGACTTTACAAGTCGTGGAAACGACTTTGCAACTCATGGGAACGACTTAACAAGTCGTAGGAGCGACTTAAAAATTTTTTTTTTTCATCATGAAAATGACCCAAATAAGCTTTCATAGTGTTAAGAATCAATTTTTGACATTTATTGATTACTACCTTTTTCGGCAATCAGAAACGTACATGGTCATACTGAAATCTACAAGAGCAATCTCTATAGAATCGTTTGTAAGTTACTATTTGATAATTATACATAAAACACAAGTAGTTTATGAAATGAGCTTGTCTAGGCCAACCTCATTTCATAAACTACTACAAATTTTGACCCCTAAAAAAACCTTCGAAAGACCTAAAATGACATAAGTTTTGTCAAAAACACAAAAACAGCACCAGAACCCACATATTTTTTGAACCCTCAAAAAAAAATATCCGGAGATTCAGCGAAGGTAAAAAAGTTACACAGGGAAAAGTGAAAAAAAAATTAAAGAGCCGGAGGTTCAGCGAAGGAGAAAAAGTTAGACAGGAAAAAAGTGAGAAAAAAAAATCTAAAACTTTGTCATCTGTAGTTCTTGACTATAGAAAGAACCTATTATTTCTTCACCTTTTAAATCTTTTGTTTTATAAGTAATAGGGTTTGTATTTAAAACTTTTTCAATTACAAATATTTCTTTTGTCCAACGAGTAGTATCAGCCTTTTCAAATTTACCCTTCTTCTTTGTTATCCTCACACGATCACCTTCTTTGAATTTAGGTTTTTTTGACTGGATTAAATCTTTTTCTGGATATACATTTTTATACACTGTTAATTGGTTTTTAGATTTACTTGCTTCAACTGGTGTCATTTTAATTGAAGAATGTACCGTATTATTATAATTTTTAACCAATTTATCTAATACATCATAATAATTAAATGTTCCAGTGGCAGTAAAATATTTATACATATGTTGTTTCATTGTTCCTATCCACCTTTCTACTACACTAGATTTTTCTTCATTCTCAGTTGAATATAACTTTATGTTATTTTCTTTTAACAATTCTTTTACTTGCCGATTATAGAATTCGGATCCTTTGTCAGACCACACAAAGGAAGGTTTTCTTTCTTTAAATAATGTTTTAAATGCATCACTTACTGTCACACCTGTTTTATTTTTCAATGTAATTAACCAACCATATTTACTAAATACATCTATAAATGCTAATAAATATTTATAGTGTTTATTTTGTTTTGAATATGTTTGCATATCCACCAAATCAACTGCCCATGTCTGATCAACATAATGAACATAAACACGTCTTTTAGGAAAAACACTTACAACTCTGCGATGTATTTCATCTGCTAATTAATTTGTTAGATTTGTAAGCACCATTTTTAAATAAATTCTTTTTTAAAAAATGACAGAAGGAAAAATCTGTATAAAATGTAATGAATATAAAACATATAATAATTATTATAAAGATTCTAAAGCATATGATGGATTAAAAGCAAAATGTAAACAATGTTTATACTTTGTTAAAAGAAATCATCGAGAAAGAAATAAAGAAAAATATAAACAAGTTTATAATGAATTTATAGAAAGAAATCCTAATTATCAAAAGAATTATTATTTAAAAAATAAAATTATTAAAAATCATAATTAAAAATTTATTTTATAAAAATGGTCAGTAAAAAACCAAATCATTTAAAGATCTTATTACTGAAATTGATGTTGAAGATATAGAAGAAGATGACATAGATAAATATATAAACTTATTAAAAATTAAGATAGTTATTAATCAATTTCCTTTGAAAATAAAAATAATAATAACAAGTAAATTTTCAACTCCTATGTCATTTGACATTTTTGATTCTATGGTCTTCCAAACATTTCGATTTTATCTGCACTGATGAGACATAATTTGTCGAAATGCGCATATGCAGAAAGTAAATTCACAGTAACTTCGGTATTTAGTTATTTGATATAATAGAAAGTCATTATTCTCATCCTATTCAATATATACTAACACAAAATAATATATCAAAATTTTATAAAACTTTATTACATAAATTTAAAGCTTGGATAGATGAATTTCAAGAAAGAGGATCTGGTTTTGTTTTCAGAAATATTAAAAGTGTAAAAGTAAAACAATATAAATATGATTATCAGAAAGCTTCATCCTATATTCCTCTTCAATTTAAATCAAGAAATATTATCAATGTTCAAAATAAAAATGACAACAAATGTTTCTTATGGTCTATATTATCAAAGTTATTTCCTGCTCATGAACATAAACAAAGAGTACCTAAATATAAAGCATATGAAAATAAAATTAACATGAAAGGAATTGAATATCCTGTAGCAATTAAAGATATTTCAAAAGTAGAGAAACAAAATAATTTAAGTATAAATGTATTTGAGTTAAAAAACCAAGCAAAAAAAGAATCTTTAAATCCAGTTAGAACTTCAAACGTAGAAAGTGAAAATGTAGTTGATCTCTTATACATTGAAAAAAATGGAAATACTCATTATTGCTTAATTAAAGATTTAGATAGTTTCAAGTATGATAAGAATAATCATAAATTATTTACATGTAGAAATTGTATGAAAGGATATCAAAGAGAAGAAACATTAATAAAACATAAAGAAGAATGCTATAATCACGAATGTTGTAATGTTATAATTCCTGAACCAGGAAAAAATATTCTTAAATTTCAAAATCATTATTTTAGAAATAAATTACCATTTGTTATCTATTCTGATTTTGAATCAGATAATATTCCAATGTCTACAACTAAACCAAATCCAGATAAATCATATACAAATCCAATACGAAAACAAAAACCTAATAGTTATGGTATTTATGTTCATTCGGATTATCCAGAAATATTTAAATCACAATACTTTTCTTATGTTGGTAATGATGCAGCAGAAAAATATGTAGAAAAAGTAATAAAAATATTTTAAAAAAATAATTATAATATCTACCTTAATGAGAAGAAAGAGCCAATATTAAATAAGAATGAAGAAGAAAAAATTCAAGAAGCAACTAAATGTTATATTTGTGAAAAAGAATTCCAAGAAAATAATAAAGTGAGAGAACATAATCATCTTTCAGGTAAATATAGAGGAGCGGTGTGTCAATCGTTCCATACAAAAGAAGGTAAAGCAACTAAATTAATACCTGTATTTTTTCATAATGGGTCAAATTACGACTTCCATTTTATTATTGAAGAACTTATGAAATACGAAAACGATTATGATGAAGTAAAACTTCTCTCAAAAAATTCAGAAGAATATATTTCTATAGAATACGGTTCATATTAAAAAAATATAGATTTCTAGATTCATATAGATTTATGGATAAAGGCTTAGCAGATATTGCTAAATCAATGGATGAGTTTCCTATTTTAGAAAAAGAGTTTGATGGAAATATCTCTCTACTAAAACAAAAAGGATTCTATCCATATGAATATATTGATTCTATAGAAAATTTTCAAGATAAAAAACTTCCAGATATTAAAGAATTTTATTCAACATTAAACCAAAAAGCAATTACAAAAGAAGAGTATGAACATGCACAGAAAGTCTGGGAACATTATAATTGTAAAAATTTAGAAGATTATCATATTTTATATCTTAAAACAGATGTTCTTATCTTAGCCGATGCTTTTAAAAAATTTAGAAAATTCTTTTTAAAACATCATGAAATAGACCCCTGTTATTGTTATTCTGCTCCCGGTTTAACATGGCAATGTGGCTTAAAATATACAAAAATAAAATTAGAATTATTAACTGATTATGATATGTTATTAATGTTTGAAAAGGGTATAAGAGGAGGATTTTCTGGTGTTCTAGGACCAAGACATGTGAAAGCATTTAATAAATATACTCCTAACCATCATGATAATGGAAATAGAATATTAGATAAAAACGAAATGAAATAATGTTTAGAAATATTAAAGAATGGAGGAAACTTAAACGATTTCTTATTAGAAAAATATTTACTATATCTTGATGCAAATAATTTATATGGTTGGGCAATGTCACAAAAATTCCCAACAAAAGATTTCAAATGGGAAAAGGATCCTGCTTATTATAAAAATATTCCAAAAGGAAGAGGATGTTTAATTGAATGTGACTTAGAATATACAGATGAATGTAAAAAGAAAACATATAAATATCCTTTAGCACCGGAAAAGATGAAAATAGATAAAGAAGAATTATCTCCTTATCAATTAAAATTATTAAAAGATAAACCATTAGGTAAAGAAGAAAAACTTTTTTTAACATTATATGATAAAAAAAATATATTATTCATCATTCAATATTAAAAGAATATATTAAACTTGGTATGAAAGTAAAAAAAGTATATAGAACTATTTCTTTTAAAGAATCAAATTGGTTAGCAAAGTATATTAATTTTAATACTGAACAAAGAACTAAATCAAAATCTGCTTTTGAAAAAGATCTATAGAAACTTATGAATAATAGTTTCTACGGGAAAACATCAGAGGAAGAAGTGAGATTAAATTACTTACTGATAAGAAAAAAGTAAAAAAATATATAAATAAACCAAATTTTAAAGACTCAATAATATTTAATGATAACTTTGTTGCAATCGAAAATAAAGTTACTTCTGTTAAATTTAATAAACCTATCTATTTAGGACAGGCTATATTAGATTACTCAAAACAATTAATGTATAACTTTTATTATAATGTTGTTAATAAATTATAGGAAAAGAATGAATAAGTTGCAAGCGATACCGATTCAATATTCTTAAGTATTAAAACTAAAGATATTTACGAAGATATGAAAGAAATAATAGATGAATTAGATACTTCGAATTATCCTACAGATCACCTTTTATATTCAGAAAAAAATGAAAAAGTAATTGGTAAATTTAAAGATGAACTGAAGTCGAAAATTATGAATGAAATAGTTTTTTTAAGAAGTAAAGCATATTCTTTTACGTTAACAGATTCAGCGAGCGAAGCGAGTGGTTACCCTTTAAGTGAAGAAAAAAAATTAAAAGGAATTGGAAAAACTACGATAAAGAAAGATATTAAATTTGATGATTATAAAGATTGTCTATTTAATAATAAACCTAAAATGTATACATTAAACTCTAATAAACATGAAATGTATGTTAATGAAATAAATAAAATGAGTATGACTCCATTTGATGATAAGAGATATATCTTAGATAATGGAATAGATACTCAACCTTATGGTATTGAATCTTTATATTTTATAAATTTCCAAGCAACAAAACCAGTTAATGCCATACCACCAATAACAAATGCAATTTCTCTATTTTTCTGATCTTCTGATGGAGTATAAAAATCACTTAATTCTGGTTTAAGATCTAAAACTGAATTTGAAGGTAATTCTAATTGTTTACCCGTAACATTATAATATTCTCTCATAGCTTGATCAACATCATCAAAAGTTTGGACAGCATGGTTTTCTTTTTTTAATTGTTCATTAATAAAATCTAATCTTTGAATTCGTCTTTTATTCCATTCTTCTGTTGCTTTTTCTAATTTTTCTATAGCTTGATCATGTCTTATTTTCTCTTCATTTGCATTTCTACCCATATGTGAAAATAAATAATTACTACCAGAAAATGCAAAAGCGTTTGTTATTGCCCCACCACCAAGCATCATTGCTACTGCACTTGCCATTTTTAAGAAAATAAAATTTACTTCATCATATCAGCAGGTATAATGCCTTGATTAATCAACATGTCTTTTGTTGCCATTGCAAGTAATATATCAATGGATAACATAAAAATATCATTCATGCTAAAATCTACTTTTGGTGCTGACCTTCTAAATACTTTTTTACCTATTTCTGAATATCCAACTGTTAATAATGTTTCCACTACAGCATGATATAACATATTTGCTATTTGTTTTCCGTCTTTTGGTGTTGCCATTTTTATATATTAAATTTAATTAAATTTCAAAAGAATAAATTTCTTTTTTTTTTTGTTTTTCTTGTTTTTTTAAAGGGATTTGCTCGCTTGGTTTTTCTTTATCAAACATGATTTCTCTATCTGGTTTATCACTTTGTTTATAAAAAAACAACCCCAATCCAACTACTACAATTGATAAACATAATGGTATGTAATTTTTGTTCCAATTTTGATTGTTTGTTGGACATATATGATGAAACGAATCTGTAGTTTCGTCATCTTTTGTTATTTTAGGGGGACCAGCTTGTTTTAATTCTATGTTTTCTTTTTTTAATTTTTCTGATTCTTTTCTTTTTAATTCAGCTTTTAGCTTTCTTGCTTCTACACCTTTCCTACCAGCGGCTACTCGTTTTGGATTTTTTTGTTGAGGTTTTTTAAAAGGGGACTCTTTTATTTCTTCTTTAGTTTCATTTTCACTCGTCATTTTTTATGTCATTATTTTCATCTTTTTTTGGAAATCAATATGTCTTGCTGTTGTTAACATTGCAGTAAAAGGAGCAAGATACATTCCATATCTATAATACAGTTCACAACATACATTAGTTAAAGCGTGATTGATAAAAGGATCTTCCCCTAAGTCTTGCATTAAATTTGGTGGATTAACAACATTAAAGTACTTTGATACACCCATAACATATAAATTAATAAAAGAGTTTCCTAATGTCTTGGTCATACTGGCCCCTAATCTTGCTTCATATTTACAATATAATTTGTGTATTTGTTCTGGTGTCATTGTATCAATTTCTGACAATTGTAATTCTTTACCCAGATATTGCTTACTACCCCCACCAGCAACAACGGCTGATAATCTTTCACGTTTTTTTTCTTGTTTGTCGTTTGAGCTTGTCTCACATCCGTTCGAATCAATATCTATGTTTTCAATAATATTATATCTTAATAATTCTTCAGCGTTCATTTTATATATTTTATTTTTAAGTTTAAAAAAAATAAATACAAAATAACCAACTAATGACAAAACTGCAGTGTTTGTTATAATTGTTAATATTTTCAATAGCATTGCTTTTTATTGCTTTTTTATTGCTATTTTTGTTATATCACTAAAGCATTACTTAAACATTACTTAAGCATTACTTAAACATTACTTAAGCATTACTTAATCAATTACTCAATAATCAGTAGGTTGGTCTATCTTTAATATAAATTTACGATGTTTCTTTTTTTTAAGTTCTTCTTTTATTCTTTGTCTTTCTTCCAAAGTAGGAAAACATCATTTTCTCTTAGACAATTATCAAAACTGAGTCTGTCTTTTGTGTAGAACATACATAACCATTTTGTTTGTTCTCTTAAGTCTTTCAGTACAGAATTATATCTCTGTGAAATTACCCAGACCGATTGTTCTGCGTGTCTTCCTGAAAATGCAAGTTCTGACAGCATATCCCCTTTTTTTAATTCTTTTGTTGCACTACAATCATCAATAATATATAATGTTGGATGTCCTGCATATTTCTTAAAGAACATTCTAAGTAGTTCTTGTAGCTTTTCTTCTTCATCTACAATAGGATTAACAATTATTAGATTTTTTGTTTTTGGTTTTTTAACATCACCAATTCACTCACGATTTTTGTATGCCTTGTTCCATTGAATAGTTGGACAAAGTATAACAATATATTTAAACACCCCACGATATTTTGTTTCTAATAAATCAAGAACAAATTCAGTCTTACCACATCCGGTCTGACCACAAATAATAGCACAATGGGCATATTTTGGTAACTCCATTTTTAATAAATAAAATAAAAAAATTAAAGGGTTGTTCTCTTTGATCACTTTATATTTTACTTCTTTAAATCTTCCATCTTCAAAATTAATTTGTGCATCTTGTATAATAAAAATATAAACATTTATCGGTTTATCAGCTCCTGCTGTTTTTGTTATTTGGATTGTTATACCTTCAGAGGCATTTTCGATTCTTCTACCTGAACCGTGTAGTGAGTTATCATCTGTTGAACGTAAATCTAACCATAATGCATAATTAGTTGAAAGATATTTTTCTATTGTTGTATCAGAAAAAACATTCATCTTTTACAACTGTGTCTGTTGTTTTATTTCTTTTTGAAGTAAGAGCAAAGAATTTATTTATTTCATCCCATTGTTGATCTGCTTCCATTCCTTGACTGTATAATTGATTTGGAACACCTTCTATTGTTATTTCTTCTTTTGTTATTTCAGGATTATAATAAGTTTCAGTGCTTGTTCTTTCAGGGTCTTCGAATAACATTAGAATACCTTTCATACTTTTAGATGGGACATTTAGATTAATATTCCATAGTGTATCAGATTTGTTTTTGGTTATTTTTTAGTGTCTTAATATTCTGTCATATAAGATAACCATTTTACCGTCAATTTAATGTCTTATTTGACTTGCTAATTCAGGGTTAGAAACCATATCAAATTGTAAGCAAATATTTTTGATTTTATATTTTGCATCTGCATCTGTTGAATGAATAACTTTGTTGTAGTCGTTAAATGTAAGTTCATATTCAAGTCTGTCCCCGAGACCAGCTTGGTAAAAAAGGCATGTGAGTTTCTAATAGTTCAAAATCTAGTGGAATACAAAATTTGTTTTTGAATGTTTTCGCTACGGCTTGGTCTTTTACATTTTCTGTTTTATCTCCTGTTCCAACTCTATGTTTTAACATATTTATTGTACCAATACCTTGGTATACCATATTTGTACGTTTAGTTGTAGTTTTTCACAAATCAACATAACAATGATAAATATCACTATCTTCTATTGACATAACTTCATTCCCACTTATTCTAATTGTTGTTTTTTAACTATTGTTCTTCCAATGTTTTGATAAACAGTAGAATTTGCGTCTTTAGATTCAATTTTTATTTCAAAAGTTAATCTGGTTGTTCCAGGAACAATAACATCGATTAGGAAATCTCACCAATAACTGTTGATTTTTGTCAATAGTTGAAGGATTATTAGTTATTTTAACACTCTGACGGATACCTTTCACACCAAATTGTTCTCTTAATTTTCTGTAAGGATTTAATTTTTCTCCGTAAGCCGACATTTTTTAAGGATTAAAAATGAATTTATAAAAATAATTCAATTATTACTGACACTAAAGTATTGATACATAAAGGACTATCAGTCTTAGTCATAAAACTTATTCTATCTCCAGCCTTAACATTTAAAGTATATCAAAGTTTTCATAATTATAGTAAGAATTCTTCAATTCTATTCCATTCAAAGTTAAGTTATCATTAACACTCACCAGGACAGATATATCATCTTTACCTGTTAAACTAATACCTAAAATCTGTCCTGGATAGTTCATTACATATTGATCACCACCAGAACCAAAATTAAAAGTTTGATTAAACTTCAATGGACCATTAATTCAAGCAAATATGCATATTGTTTTTCTGTCTGTAATATTTTCAATTTTGTCGTATAATAAATTAATATTATTATTCATTACTTGAATCTCGTTCTCTATCTTTTTTATTATTTCCTGAATTTTGTTGTATAATAAATCATTATTAATATTCATTACTTTAATTTCATCTTTTTTATTTCCTGTTTTAATTCCGATTCATCTATATGTTTTTCAGGACCAATTATACTCATTTTTAATAGGTAAATTTTAGATAATTTCTAAAACGCAATTAATTGGTAAATGATTAATTATCTTGTTATTATCCTCATCTCTAATTTCTAATTTTAATTCATATATATCACCATTTATTAAATATTTATAATCTGGATTTTCAAATCTCGCTGTTACAACATCTCCAAACTCTTTATTTTCAACTGGAATAACGGCTTATAATGTACTCGGTGCGCCATCAAGATTATTATAAAAAGTGCTAACTTGTTCTAAATGTACATACAATGATTTATAGATAGCAAAATCTACGGGTCTGTTACCATAATGTGTTTCATTAGGCGCGAATAAACGTATATTCCTAAATCCTAACATATTTTTCAAACTTTTACTTATCTTTAATTCAACAGGAGTGGTTAATGAAGCAATACCATTTTCTTCATTTACAGATAATACATTTTTTTCTTTTAAAAATTCATCCGCTATTTGTTTGAAACTATAATAACCATCTATAATATCTATACGTCTATCTCCAGTTTTTCGTATATGTTCACCTGAAATATTATACAAACCTACGCAATATGTTATAGATTTTAAACCTATACGTTTATTTTCGTTTCTGTTATCAATGTAAGTAAGTAAGTTTATTGTTTTATTAATATTTGAAATAGTATGGTACATTTTTAAGGGTAAAAAATGAAGAAAGAATTTAAATATAATCCTAATGAAAAAATATAATCCTCACACTAAATATTCTGAAAAAGATATAATCATTGTTAAACAAACAATATTTGTTAATCAAAAAGAAAATTTCGAAACAACTTTTCCCGATTTATTTCAAAATTATCAAAACCCACCATTACACTCCAACGAACCATGGAATACATGGATTCATTCTTCGTTTGATTGGTGGCAATGTCAATTAAACTTTGCAGTCTGGTGTGCAACTACAGGATGTGGTGTTTCTTATGATGATCATATACAAACCCTTCAAATTTAACCCAAACGGTTTATATGTTTCATTTATATTATTGTATTGCCAGAATCTTAAAAGAACTTAAATCACCTTTACCAACTGATTCTTCTTTCTGTTATTACAAAAATCCCTATGACAAAGCAGCATATCAAAAATTATGTAATGGATTTCCAATTTCACTTCATACAGATTGGAGACAAAAATTAGAAACAGCTTGTCATGGTTTAGGAAGTTTTACCCAATACTATAAACCAAGTGCTGTATATAGAATGAATAATTCTCAGAATGGACCATTATTAAATATAAACGATTCAGTTAAGCATACAATAGATATAAATATGGCTTGGACAACATTTATTTTAGATAAATCAGAAGGTTTTACAAAAGTAGGCATTGAACGTATTAATGAAAGTATTAGAACGTTTGTATGGGCTTTATTAGGAGCACAATCTCAAACACGTGTAGATATACTAAAAATAGGTACAGGATGTGACGCTCAAAAACAATTCTTAGCAAACGTTCAAGATGCTATTAATAGTCCCATAGATTTACCCTCTCAGATATCACATTATCAACATGTTTTAAAATATGCTAGAAGCAAAGTTGATTATGTCTATGGTATTGGGTTATATATGTCTCCAAGTGATATGAGATTACAAATTGGAACAATTGTTGGTTATAATAACAAAATTGTAATCGCAACAAAAAATCAAAAACTAGGCTTTAATGATGATATAAATAATAAACAAGTTTCTCATTCTTTAAATAAATTAGATGGAACAAAAACAAAAAAATCTCTACCAGAACCTGTTCATGATATACCGAAGCCTTCTAATAAATTTGTTCAAGATAAACAATCGAATATAGAACATGAAGAAAATAAACAAGCAATAATATTTGGAAGTGTTGTATTAGGTATTGTAGGACTAATCATTTATAAGATTTATTAATTTAATTTTATTTTTTTAAATATTCCCTAGCAGCAGCATACAATAAACCTACAACCAAAACAAGCAAAGCCCATTATTTGCAAACCAATTTACTACGTCTTTTGTTGCATTTAACAACCAAGACACAATAGCACCGATAATTCCTGGTAATGCAGCTGCTGCTTTTCCTGCAAGATTAGCTAATAGTTTTCCAAGATTTGATAATTGTTTTTTATCCAATCTTTTGCATCTGTTTTATTTGTAGGAGGTGGAGGACTACTTCCACTACCAGAAGGAATAATTGCCTCAACAATAACACCAATAATCATTCCAAAAGCAGTTAAAACACTAACTATTGTTATTCCTTGTTCTCTAAATAATGTTCTAATTCTTTCACCTAATGTAGTGTCTTCATTTAATATTTTACGTATTGTCTCTCTGATTCTATATACCTGGTTACGTAGTACATATCTATTATCATTAATTGCCTCCAGTCTTGCACTTCTTTTAGATTCCAATTCTCTTAATATATTACTTATTCTATTTATTTGATCTTCGTTTTTTTCTAGTTTAGCTAATCTTAATTTTTTTTTTCTTTTTTTATTTCATTTTCTATTTCAGTTAGTTTAGCAATATTATTAATAAGTTCTTCTTTATTTGTTGTCATTGCTTTCATAATACCATCCATTTCTCTCATTTCTACATATGTTTGTGTTTCTTTATCAAATGATGTTAATATTTCTTTCACAACTGTTTCCGCATTACTAGCTGTTTCTGAAAGTTCTTCTGCTTCTTGTTTGGAAGTTATATCGTTTAAAGGAATATCTTCTCTTATGGTTTCAATTCTATCTTCTTGTTGAAAAGTTACAAACGTGTGGAAACTATCTTGTGAAGAAATATCTTCTCTTATGTTTTTGGTTATATTCCATGGTCGTGGGGTTTTAATCTCTCTCTGAAACCCTGCTCTACTTTCTTTTATTCCTTCAGAAAGTTTATAATCGTCTACACCCAAATAGGCCATGGGCTGAAATCACTTTCCGTGCACCCCCTCCACTTATGATCCAGACCGATTTTTTCAGACCTTTATTATCCCCTCTTCAAAATAAAACATGTTAACACGAATATAACCTGCACGCATAGACAGTATAGGGCCACTTTTATAGTACACCACACAAAATTCTTGTATTTTAGTTTTAATCTTAATTTTATCTTCTAAGCACCATAATTTTTATGTAGTTAAGTTAGATGTACTGAAATTTGGTATCAAATTGAAGCTTATTCAATAAACTTTACAATGAACACAAGTTTGAGCACTTTACGCCATTTTTATGTTCTGGGGATGCAAAAAATATACCCCTCCCCTGCAAAAAATTGCGAAAATGACGATTTTTTAGCTTTCAATTCCTTTCTGATAAATAAATCTCACCATTTGATCTAGTTTTTATGCCTCATTTATCAGTTGCGATACAATGTTGAAAAATAAGACCATTAAAGTCCTTAAAATTTTGATTTTCTGTATAAAACTTTTGAAAAATGGAAATTTTCGGAATTTTAAATTTTTTCACAATTTCGACTTTCTCACTGCTGGATCGTATAATTTGAATATATATCTAATAATTACCAATGCAATAATGTTTTATAATATGTAAGCAATAAATTATGTGAAAAAAATTTAGAGTCAGACTTATTCCGGGATCAAAAATGCCAAAATTAGCACCCCTCCCCTTAAAATTAAGGGAAAATTTAAAATTTTCAGGTTCTAAATGATAAAAAGATCATGTCTAATGCAAATTATTGTGTGTATTTCACTAAAGCTGACATGCAGAAGCCCATTTAAGTAGATTCAAACTTTTTACGGGGTCGTTTTTTGGCCCTTCTGCTCGAAATTTTATGAAAAATGGGAATTTTCCGTTTTTCAAAATTATTGCTAATCTGACTAAGAGATGTACAAACTTCACGAATTTAGTATAAAACGTAAAGATGTTGATAAAAAATCCTTTGACTATATCTTAGCTATCAGAATATAGGCTTTTGAACATTTTAGACTTACTAAACTCTCATAAATTGCAAACATATTACCCCCCCCCCCAAGAAAAAAAAATTCAGCACAATTAATTTCATTTTTTTCAGCTTCAAAAGCTTCAATATTGTATAAAGGACCAATGATATAACATTTCAAACACAAAAATGCACAGAGACTCCCATAAATAAAAAATAAGATCATGAGCGTGGTTTATTGGCAGTTATACATCAATTAAACTTTGAATTTTGTAGAATTCTGAAATGATGAAAATTAACATTTTTCACGAAAATCGCCCAAATATTCAATTTTACCCATATTTTCTGCGTTAAAATTGCATATTGCGATAAATCAAATGCATTTTTTAAATGAAAGTAAAAATATTAGTATGTTTTCTTCATTTTTAAGTATATTTTGGGCATTTTTAGCATCATTTTCTTGGGGTAGGGGTAAAATTTCGCTATTTAGAGTTACATTAAACACCCCTGGTTTTTCTACACATTACTTTAAGATAATTTATATATCCCCCAAGAACAATAAATTGGCATACCTGCTGATAAATCCTCCAGATTCGCCACATATAACTATTTAAAAGTGAATTTTGGATAAATCTGAAATGCTGAAAATTCCGATTTTTCATCAATTTTGTACCAAATATTGAGTTTAATCTGACAAGTGGCTTAACAGTGAACGTTGGACAAATCTGAAAAACAGAAAATCCTCATTTTTCATCAATTTGGGGCAAAATATTAAGCTTAAGTCAACAAATAGCTGTTAAAATACCAAATCATGATGTTATTCGTGCAACATTGTCATATATTACACACATTATTCGTGTTCTGGTTATTTTATGCGCACAAATACATAAAATTTGACAATTTTAGGGAAAATTCGTTGGGGTAGGGGTAAGATTTTCGGTATTCAGAGTAACATTAAATACTACTTGATTTTCTTAACACTTTTTTCAGACAACTTATGTATTCCTTAAAACTATTAATTGACATATCTGCAGATATATCCTCCAGACTTGCAATTTTTAACGGGTTAACAGTGAACTTTTACCAAATCTGAAATGTTTAAAATTGTCATTTTTTGGTCAATTTCGGGCACGATGTTGAGTTTAAGTCAACAAATGGCTGTTAAAATATCAAATCGTGATGCAGTTCATGCAATATTGTCATATTGAACACACATTTTGCGTGTTTGAGTTAATTTTATGCGAACATAGACAAAAAAATTGACAATTTTAGGGAAAAAATGTTGGGGCAGGGGTAATATTTTTTGTATTCAGAGTCACATTAAATACTCCTTGTTTTTCTAAGCAATGTTTTAAGACAACGAATGTATCGCTTAGATCAATTAGATGGCAAATCGGCAGATAGAACTTCCGGATTTGACATATTTAACGATTTAACAGTGGACTTTGGACAAATCTGAAATGTTGAAAATTCCCATTTTTCATTAATTTTTGGAAAAATATTGAGTTTAAGTGGACAAATGTCTGTTAATATAGCAAATCATAGAGTAATTCATGCAACTTTGTCATATACAAAACACATTTTGCGTGTTCTGGTTATTTTTATGCGAACATAGAGAGAAAATTGACAATTTTAGGGAAAATTTGTCGGGGTAGAGGTAAGATTTTCGGTACTCAGAGTCACATTAAACACTCCCTGCTTTTCTAGGCAATTTTTTAAGACAACTTACATGTATATATCCATAAGAACAATTAATTGGCATATCTGCAGATATATCCTCCAGATTTTGAATGTATAACGATTTAACAGTGAACTTTGGCTAAATCTGAAATGTAGAAAATGTCCATTTTTCATAAATTTCGGGCAAGATATCGACTTTAAGTCAACAAAAGGCTGTTTAAACACGAAGTCACAATATAATTCATGCAACTTTGTCATACACAACACACAATTTGCGTGTTCTGGTAATTTTTATGCGATCATAGACAAAAAATTGACAATTTTAGAGTAAATTTGTTGGGGTAGGGGTAAGTTTTATGGATCTATAAAGCTTATAATACTTCAAAACTGCCATAATGTGTCCCAGTCGAAAAGAATACATTATGTACTTCCATTTTATTCTTTCTTGAATTTGAACCACTCATAGATAAGATGAGGCAAAAAAGGGAGAAAACTTTGTCGAAAACGAAAATATTCAAAGATGTGTTTTATTTGTCTATTTAAAAGTGATAGTTTGGTCATTCAAAACATATTAACATTATGTTAACATGCTTAATTTATAAGAGAGGACATTAAAAGACTAAAATCAATTGCAAGAATAACGAAATGAACAACATACTGGTTTCTAAGGACCATTGAACTTACACAATTTCGAGAAAAATCTTATAATTTACGTCAACATTTCGAAGGGGTAGGGGTAAGATTTATTAATTTTTTTTAACGTATTGGGTATAGAAAAGGTACTTATGTGGAATATTAGTAAGGCTAATACCATAGGCTATCATTCCATACCATTTTTTTCATAACTGAGAGGTACCAATCCACAATTTGAAGCAATTGAAAGAAAAACTTTGATCAAAAACGAAATTTTCAAAAATTTCGTTGGGTGGATCTAAAAAAGGGGCCTGTTCCAATATTGCGTGCAGGTTATGCTCATGTTTACATGTTTAATTTTGAAGAGGGGATATAGAAGGACTGAAAAATATGGGTGGGGATCATAAGTGGGGGGTGCACGGGGGGGTTATTCCAGCCCATGGACTAAAAACATATCTGATAAAATCAACACCAACACCATATTTTCCTTGAATATAACTAAATTTATAAAATTCTAATACACCTCCTTTGTAGTATGTTAATGGAAATATATTACCATATTCATCTTTTACATATAACATAATGTTTCCATCTTCATTATTATTAACAAAAAAATCATTTTCATTTTTATTTCGTACTGATTCTTTATTTTCATTATAAAATCTTTTTACCTTTTTTTGTGTAATTTCCCTTTCACGAATTTTAGCATCACTTTCTGATAAATTTTTTGATACTTCATATTCTTTGGTTATTGTACTTTCAAAATCTTTTTTATTTTGAAAAGTGGTTTCTTTTTCTTCTTCATTATAATCATCTTCAAATGCAGGATTATCATAAAAATCAAAACCATTTTTAATTATAAAATTTTATACATATTTTGGTGGAGGGTCATTTACTATAGTAATTTTATTGAAGAAAATTAAATATTTCCTTTTTTTAATTCACTTCTTACTCTAGCTTCTGTTTCTTCAATCAATTTCTTTCTTTTACTGTCATTCATTTTTGTTTGTGTTTGTTTTGTACGTATATTTTCTTTCATTTCATTATATTTTTCTAATTCATCTAAAATTGATTTAAATTCATTCTCACTTATCTGCCCATTAGTTAAAGATTTTGATATTAAATCTTTTATACTGTTTAACTTGCATTCTGCCATTGTTTTAATTTCATAATGTTTCTTTGATTTTGTTGTAAGTTTACGTCTAACAATTTTAACTAAACCACCCAAACTGCCACATATTACAGCTGCAATTTGTATGGGAACTTAAAAAAGGCACTGTAATTCCTATAACTGCTAAAACAACAGATGTTGAAATTAGACTTGTATCGACACCATCCGTTGCATTAACTCCTCGTTTATATTTTTTGTATAGTGATTTACGTTTATCTCTCTCATTTATTAATGTTTTTTTTCTATTTCTGTCATTTTTTGTAGTCTATAATTTTGTCCATCTTCTTTTGGTAATTCTGGATATAATGGTAAATCTGGGGCTGTTGGTTGCTTCATTTTTAAGGGTATTTTTTTAGAATTACAGTTTAAACAAAATTTTCATTTGACATTAAAAATACTATATTACAAAAAGACAAGACATAAAAAACAATAATCCAATTACGAAACAAGAATTACAGATGCATAACCGTTACTAAATAAAAATTTGTCGAAGCCATTTAAATCTCAAATTTATAAACAACATTTAAACATCAACAATCCAATTACAGATTAACATTCCATCGATCAGTGCTGAGTCTGACGTAATACAATACGCTTGGCTTGTCATTTAAATTGAAATCTATTTAAAACTCATGTCCTATTACACACTTCAACAAAAATCAATGCGATGTCAGTACATAATAAACTGGCTGTTTATTGACTATTACCGGGTAATACAACTTTCACAACAGAGTTATCTAACTTTCATTGTGTATTACTCGGTAATTCATATTTTAATTTTCTTTTTTTGTATGTTATTTTTTTTCTATATTGTGTATTACCCGGTAATTCATATTATTTTTTTCTTTATTGTGTATTACCAGTAATTCTTTTTATTCACTGAACCTTATGTCATTTTAGGTCTTTCGAGGGTTTTTTAAGGGGTCAAAATTTGTAGTAGTTTATGAAATGAGGTTGGCCTAACAAGCTCATTTCATAAACTACTAACACAGTCTTTTGAGAATATAATAATATAGCTTAGAGGGAATTCAATAAATATATTTCACTCAAGAAAGATAATGATAAATTTGAAAAAAAATGTGTTTCCAGTCAGTAATATTTTTTTTTTCAAGTGCGCCAGAAAAGTTATTAGTAAAGCCCCTTCCAGGCCATTTAATAGTTGATTTTTGTGATGAACAGATTCTTGATGTATACATGTATAAGATCAAGACAAATAATGATTCACCGGACTGCGTGTCATGAAACCCCGATTTCATAGCAAAGCTATAAGTATCAAGACCAATAATGATTCATTTGGCTGCGTGTCATGAAACTCCGATTTCATAGCAAAGCTATAAGTATCTTTTACGAAAATGTTTAAATTCTATTTTACGAATTCTAAGAACATGTATGTACATATTTTAGAAAGAATTTCATATGTCAGCCTTTTGACTGACGCCCTTCACGGAATAAGCATCGATATACTTGGAGGGTGCGCTATAAAGATGATTGTATTGATTGATTGCTTAGTTAAAGTATTACGTCCAGTGAACAGTATTTCAGTTATATCAGAACGAGTACAAAAAAATCAAAAATATATAAGTAAATGAAGAAAAAAAGATGGAAGGGACAACCAGAACGATGTTTGATTGCCACTAGGAAAGAAGAGAAATGGGTAGGGGCAGAAAATTTAGCATTATATACGGCCTCGGAAGGCTGCTCTCCTCACAAAATTTATGCTGTATGGAACTTGGCATTTCTCTACATGTTTCTCTACATGCACAGTTCGACTACAATGGATATGGGACCCGGACCTCTGCAGGGCGGGTCCAAAGGTGATAGGAGAAATGTCAGTTTACAGAGAAAGTATCTTTTTTTGCTAGTCGGTTATAAGAAGCAACCAGCAGCATTATATTTAAAGATAATCATTTTTGGTATCTTTTCTTTGTGGAAATATTTCAGCCTTATAGATGAATAAAGTTAAGTGTTTCTAAAAAGAAATGTGTAGAAAAAAGTCACGGAGTAAAAACTTTTACAGTTCGGAGAAACGTGGGTGAAACCGACATTAGCTTAAAAATCCATGCATCCGGTAAGCTATGAGGATAGTTGCCTGCAAGAAGTGTTCATCCTTCCATGACACATGAAATAGCTTGAATTAACATCGAATCAGAAAAAAAAATTAAAAAATAATAAAAAAAAAATGAAATAAATAAATGAATAAAATGTGTTTCTTGGTACAGATATAACGCTCAGAATGTCACTGCCAAATCCAGCCTTCGAAAAGGGAGTCGTCAATTGGTTTCAGAAAAAGAAAGTTTGTGACTATATTTGCCTTTTTTTCTAAATTTTCCGAAAAATAATTACAAGATTTTTTTTATCAAAAACAAGATGTGTTTGTGAAACACTATGCCCCCGAGAGCAACCATGTCAACCATACAAAATAAATACTAAAATTGCAATCACTAGAAATTAAGGTTAAGTAGACATTCGTAATAAGCTCTATTAGATCTATCCACATATAGAATATGAAGCCTCTTGCAATTGTAATTTGCGAGCTGAAAGCAAAATTCTAATTTTGACCTCTGTGACCTTGACATTTGACCTGACCTTAATGAAATTTGCATAATGATGTTAAACTTTAAATGATCAATATACAGGCCAAATATGAAGGTCCTATCACATCTGGTTGGAAAAATATCAGCAATAATCAAGTTTTCAAATTTTCACTCAGTGACCTTCACCTTTGACCTGACCAAAATTTTTTGGGGTGGATTTGTATTAAGCTTAATTACATCTATTCACATATAGAATATCAAGCCTCTAGCAATTGAAATTTACGAGCTATATCAAAATCTAGATTTTGACCTTTTGACCTCTGTGACCTTGACCTGACCTTAGTGAAATCTGCATAGTGCTGTTCAGTTTCATATGACCAATATACAGGCCAGATATGAAGGTCCTATCACATGTGGTTGAAAAGATATAGGCGATGTTAAAGTTTTTGTTAAAGTTTTCAATTTTGCACTTGGTCAATGATGACCTTGACCTTTGACCTGACCCAAATTTTTTTTGGTTGGATTTGTATTAAGCTTTATTAGAACTATTCACATATAGAATATCAAGCCTCTAGCAATTGTAATTAACGAGCTATATCACAATCTAGATTTTGACCTTTTGACCTCTGTGACCTTGACCTGACCTTAGTGAAATCTGCATAGTGCTGTTCAATTTCATATGACCAATATACAGGCCAAATATGAAGGTCCGATCACATCTGGTTGAAAAGATATAGGCAATGTTAAAGTTTTTGTTAGAGTTTTCAATTTTGTACTTGGTGACCTTGACCTTTGACCTGACCCAAATTTTTTTGAAGGATTTGTATTAAGCTTCATTAGATCTATTTACATATAGAATGTCAAGCCTCTAGCAATTGTAATTAACAAGCTATAGCAAAATCTAGATTTTGACCTTTTGACCTCTGTGACCTTGACCTTTGACCTGACCTTAGTGAAATCTGCATAATGATGTTCAACTTCACATGATCAATACACATACCAATTATGAAGGTCCTATCACATCCGGATTCAAAGTTATGAGCCAGGTTAAAGTTGTGGACAGACAGACATACAGACAGACAGACAGACAGGACAAAAACAATATGCCCCGATCTAAAGATCCGGGGGCATAAAAATACAGGTTCCATCCAACACCCCTACCTCGCATCCCCCAAAATAGACTTAACCACTCTTAGTGAGATCCATTCATTCTACCGACAACAAAAATAAAAAATATCCGAATACAAATGCGATGGTTTATAACGTGACCGACAAACGTAATCAACAATGACACGCATCAAAAAGGTCTGTTCGATTCTGTCGAAACATTTATGAGGTTGTTTTGTATTGAGGTGCCTACATGTAATATGTTATCCTGGGAAAAAGAGAAACAAGTAAACAATCAATTTCAAAATAATTCATCTATCACAGAAACTACCATAGCCCTTACAATAGTAGTTACATGTATGTTACACTTGATAAATAATATAGGATCCCATTTGTCATGCTTTGTGAACATAGGTAACTTTGAGTCGAGATAGGTATTTCTCGTCTAGTAACGTACTTTTATGGGATATCTCTATTAAGCTTGAAATGTTGGTTTCATTGATGAATCAATAATGAGAGCATTATGACGCAACTTTCTTTCTGACGCAATAAAAAATACTCTAACCTTTAAATCAAAGCACTTCTAGCACTGATAGACGAAAACATGATGAGTTTTAGACACTTTAATTCTTATATGAGGAACAAAAAACAATTATCTCAGCACACATTATTTACATTCATTGGTGATAAATTTATAACCAGCATTCTTTCAAAGAGCAATTGAGCATGAAATTTGGTTTGGATGACTTGTGTTTGCATGCAAACATATAATCAGTTTGTTATTTTGTCACCCCAGACGTAGTCGGGACGATATATTGTTATTGGTCTGGAAGAGAATGTCCGGCCGAATTCTCAGAGATGCTATGACAGAATCAATTCATATTTGGCAGAAACAGGTTGGGGGAAACCCCAATTTGTGTATATACCCTAATTGAGGTATAGTATCCCAATTTGGGTATATGGTTATACCCCAATTGGGGTATCTGGTCAGTTTTATATAGATTATTTTTTCTCAATTCAATGGCGCGTAAGTAAAAATCATACATGAGAAACTTCGTGATTGCTGTCATCAAATTACATATCGCCATCTACTTGATGATGCTGCATTTCACCAGCAGGGGAATTTTAAGGACGTAAAATCATATATTTGATTCTGTCATTATCAAAGATCATCGCAATTGTAACTGGGTATAATATTAAGGCAAGAGAAACGTGGAGTGTATGAAAATATAATTTAGTTGAACCGAAGTTTAGTTTGTAAAAATAAGCAAAGATATTGAAGTTTCAAACACTATTGTTACAGACTACTTTCAGAGTATTTTTAAGACATGGACAAAGAGAGAAAACTCTGAAAGAAATCAAATGACATGTTTATTTTAATATTTCTCCCTTCTTAATTTCTTTGATAATCAAAAATATTTACCTAAATCTATCACAGTTTGCTTTATTCGAATGTACAAAGAATTTTCTTTTAGATAAGCAGCATAGAACGATAGTTAGCTCCTCGAATCTTATGTTCTCTCTAAATCAGAGTCACTGGATTGTAAAATCATAAATTGATCTGCAGAAAATTTGCATTATTCTTTTGACAACAGAAGTATATCACCCGAAAGCTCTTACCCTATAGATTTATATATGATGATGCGCCATTCAACCCAAAAAATATAATTAACAAATAACTGGTAATATACCCCAATTGGGGTATAACCATATACCCCAATTGGGATATTATAACTCAATGGGGGTATATACCCCAATTGGGGTTCTCCCCCAACCTGATAAAGCTGGATCACAATGAGTAGATGTGCGTAAAATGATTTTTATTTTCAAAATGGCCAATATTTTCAAAATGGATGGCAATAAACGATTTTTTGCAAAATTTCTCAAATGGACCTGTAAACACTAAGAGTCAATTATCTCTTTAACCACTTGAAGGACTTGCATAAAACGTACTATGGAAACGTTTAGTACGATGGAATCTATCCAAAAATAAAATTTCAAAATAACCGCCCATAAGGCCTCTTAATGAAAGAAACTATTAATCTATTTTACTTTTATTGAAAGTTTAAGATTTGTTCATAATTAATCATTAATTCAAAGTTGGACAATGATAAGGAGATGTTAATGCACCAACTTAAGTTTTCAAAATGGTTGCTGTTCCCAAGAAGGGCGCCAAAATACGTAAAAATGTCAATTTTTACTGATTCCAACAAAAAATGATTTCTATGTAGATTTTTATGCAGCAAACAAGACGGAAGCATCAAATTGGCTGCCAGGGGCGACATTAGCTTTTGCTTGCAATTGCAAATCTAGTTATTATTCTTCTGCGCATCACTTTTGTACGCACGTTTTCTCAGAGATGGATGGATCAACCTTAAGGGAGTATAAGTGTCAGATTTCAAAGGCATTTGATATCCTCGGGTTTTATCCATTTACACAGTGGAAATTTATTTTGCACATGTGTCATATTTTCTTGGTCATAGGTCACTTTAAAATGTACTAAATGGATAATGTATAAAATTTTATCATCTTCCAATTATATTTTCATATATTTTAAGGTGTATAATCAGCTAAAGGAAATTGAAAGAAAACTCTGGAAAGAACTGTTTCCAGCCAAAATTTTGACGTCGTTTTTCTCAAAAGTTCTTACATGGATTTTCAAAAAAAAATTGCTCATGTTGGTCTAATGGAAAAGCTCTTCAAAATAAAAGTCCAGCGTTAATATTCTAATTACAAAATTTCTGACACTCGTTCTCCCTTTATGAAACTTGACACCATGCAAGAAACCCATGCTTAGTCTTGGAATTTTCAAAATGGCCACCGTTGTCACGGAAAGAGGTGGGAAAATTAAAAGTGCTCCAAATTGGATGAAACTTTTTATAGAAATGTTGACAAACATGCATCGAAATGATTAAAGTCTGAAAATGTTTTAAAATGGCCGCCGTTGCCAACGGGAAAAGGCGGGAAAATTCAAAGTGCTCCAATTGGATGACATTTTACAGGATCAATAAATACCGAAGTTACTGTGAATTTACTTTCTGCATATGTGCATTTCAACAACCTTTGTCTCTTCAGTGCAGATAAAATCTTAACGTTTGGAAGACCATAAACTCAAAGATGTTTAAAATCTGATGGAATGTTTCCTAACATGCATGCACATGGTTTGCATTCTTCAGATTTGCAAAATGGCCAATGTTGCTAAGGAAACGGGAAAACGGGAAATTGAAAATGAATAATGTTTGATGAAAATTTAAAGGGATGCATGAATTCTGATTTGGGGTCTCTTGGGTCTCTTCTGAGTTTGCATTCAATCACAATCATCACTTGTTATTCTTTTTTCCGTGTTCCGAATCAGATCTCGGATCAGACATCAGAAATCAGACCAGACTGCCTTTTTTGCCTTGTCTTCGGATTTCGATTTTTGTAGTCTTCGCTTCCCTTGTTCTTTCGGTATTCTACTGCAGTTGTTTTAAAGCGAGTCTGGCTAACAGAAAATAATTTAACAAATGCTATGAAGTTGTTTAAAATATGTAATTTGTGTTGTTTTTCATGATTTGAAACATGTTTTTCGAGAAAATGCAAATATCTGTGAATCTGCACACTATCGGCAAAAATTTTATTAGTTAATAGCTTTATTTAGTAAAACCAGTGTGATTTTGTGTATTGCAATTCAGACGTTTATAGCGCATTAAAAAGACTTGGGAATGATTTATGTGATTCGTGTCCGTGAAAAGTAAATCGTAGAATTGTCGTGATTTTTACCAGAAATCCAGCTAAAATTTTAATGATTATTGTAAGATGTCTATCTTTTTGCTAAAGCATTCTTTGATAATCATTTTCTAGTGACATGGCAGAAATGAAACAACGAAAAATACTAGTTTCCGAACTTTTCTCTATATTCATTCACTGTTATTCAAAATCCCTGAAGTTATGATGTAATGGCATTTTTGGTACCTAAATATGGTTTCACAAACGAATTTGTCGTAAAATCTGTTATATTTTAACAAAATGGATCAAACTAGAACGTTTCTCAATTGACTGAACAGTATTTGAGAAAAAAAGATATGTTTTGTTCTTTTTTGTAAAACAGAAAAAAAATTCCCTCCAACGCTCTTTTATCTGTCTATTTTCCATCTTTGAAGTGTATGCAAGAAAACTACAAATTTATTTTATGTATAAGTCTATATTTTCAAAAGTTGTGGACAAGTTTGCAAACGGTGCTTCCAGTGCTTAAGCACTTGGATTTGACAAAATTCCGACTTCTGTGCTATAGACCTTGAAACTGTCACAGACTGCTATTTTGACACTTAAAGCGCGTCTGGCTTACAGAAAATAATTTCGTTGTTTAAAACATGTAAATTGTGTTGTTTATTGATTTGAAGCATGTTGATCATAGGCCGGGTACTGACCCCTTTTTCGAGAAAATGCAAATATCTGTGAATCTGCTCACTATTTGCAAAACTTTTATTAGTTAATCATTTCTAGTTTGTAGTTTGTACATTTGTAAACTTATTGATTTCTAAGCTTTTAAGTTTAACGACTCGTGAGTGCGTGCAGATATACTTTTCAGCGAAAAGAATAGTTTATGGTGTAAATTATTTTACGTTTTATACAATCTACACATTTATTGAGTTTTCAACCTTGTACAATCGGACACATTATACGAATTTAAGGAATCAATGATTACGGCATTAGCAGAATAAAGTGGATTACATTTCTCGAAATAAAAAAATAGGATATTAACGATTTAACGAAAACAGAAAATTACAGATACAATTTGCAAAAATACATTTGTACATTTAAAATTTTACAAGATAAAACTTTACAAATAAGGAAAACGCGGTTCACAAATCAAGAAAATACATTAAACAAGCTTTGAAATCCCCTCCCTCCGGTCGTATATTGCTGCTATTAAGTCTCATATGTGTTATTGTCTCTCTTTTTATAAAACCTTTAAAGGTTCCAACAAGGACTGCGCTAGTTATGTGAAGATATTGGAAAATTTTTCAGTGTTCTTGATGTAAGATTTAATATTCAATATGTATTTGGTTTAAAACCGATCCCCTTTTTAATGTAGATCGGTAGTCTTCCGCCATTTTGAATTTGTTTTTTATGCCGTTGTGGTATTTTCTGCTATTTAAATATTCAAATATTTTTATTTGTAATGAATCAATCAATATTTCATCCATGATACAAATGAAAATGACCTACGTGGACTTGATTTTTCAGGAAAGTGAACATGCTCACTAGACTCTGAAATTGAGGTCAAGGACAAAAGTCACCAGCAAGGGGTCATCTCATTAGTCCGACACTAATTAATCCGACACTCATTAGTCCGACACTTATTAGTCCGACACTCATTTGTCCGACACTCATTAGTCCGACACTTGTTAGTGTAATTCAACACTATCATTTTCTTCCCTTGTCCTAATAAAATAGTGGAACAGTTTCCAACAGTCTCATACGATCAGTATTCTGATGTTGGTTCAAAAGATCTAAAACGACGTTTGCTCTAAATGTCCTCTGACTATCCATCATTTCTAGAATTATGCCACATAAATATAATTGTATTTCAGTCATATATAATTTGGACGGATTGGTGTTAAATGCTAGTAAAAGTGTTTTTCTTAATATTACAAATGTGCAGTTTTACATGTTTTCATGTATGACATTCATTCGCGTGATTGCACTGCAGAAGTCAGACATCAGTTTTTTTCCTCCTTTCAATATGCAAGCACAAAGCAATCTCTGCATATAAAGATTGAACCAATCATTTTAAGTCGTTTGAGTTCATAGTATGCATTCCGGCAATAGAGATCAAAATGGGGTTTCAAGGTTCAAATGGCAAAGATTGGTCAAAAAGAGATTAATAAAGGACCCCGAAAAGGAGTTGAAATTGACTTGGAAGATAAAAATATTTAGAGGACCATAGTTTGAATAGCAGACATCTTTTAGATGAAAATACACGTTGAACCTTATAAATACCAAATATCCTTCCATACAAGAGCGGACTGTACTAAGTCAAAAGAGGTACATGTGTATGACCACTTTCTCTTGAATTCATTTCCTGCTGCATACCAATTTTGCTGTTACATTAAATCTTCACCCAAACCGTTTAATAGGTCAATATCTTTTATATACGATTTCACAACTGAATTATATGCATATGACCTCATACATACTTCAGCCACTTGAATTCAATTTGTATGTTTTTGTTATTGCCCATTGCCAGAAACATGAATCTAAATCTAGGAGTTGTACCATCAGAATTAATGTCCGTCCCTGAACTTCCCTGTTTGACACGGAAAACAGTGGTTATGGACCATGGGATTAATTTTTCTCTACATTTTGGATCTCAAATTATCGATAGTCACTATTTTTACTAAACAGGAATACAAGGATGTATGGTTGCTAAGTAGAATTACAAAAATAAGTTGTCTTCGACACTTTCAGAAATTTTGCCAAAATTGCAAGAAAACATTTTGAAAATTCAGCTGGTGAAAAAGTTTGTCCTAATTCAAACAAATTCTAAAAGTGTGGTTGCTAGGAAGAATTCAAAAATAATAATAATAAGTGGATTTTGAGACTTTCAGGATTTACAAAAAATTGGAATCACATTTTCACATTCTTCAGAATTAAACTTTTTCCAAACAATTATAATAGTATGCTAAATAAAAAAAAAATAAGCGTCTTTGACATTTTCATTATATTTAAGGTGGGACGTTACCAAATGACGTCCCGTGAAGGGTTATCGGTCCTTCATATACATATTCTCTAGACGTCCAGAATTTCCCCCTGCAAAGTATTGTAAAAAGACAGATTAAAAGTGAGAACCTCGGAACTAATGACAAAATAGGATGTTCATTTATTAAATATATAATTGATGTTTAGAAAATAAAATCCGAGTCTAAAATAATTAGAATTTCCGGTCAACGGAGACACAATGAAAAGGGTAAACAGAAAAAAACTGGAAAAAACATATTTCCCGAATTTCGGGAATTTTGCATGCTCAACATCATAGATACTTCGGGGCAGAACAGTCATTTCAAGAATGAGCAAGGAGCGGGTCCGAAAAAAAAAGAGCGGCAGATTTTTCTATCACAAAAGCGCAGAAAAAGGTCTGCCCGTTGTAACTTACTAGTATTTTGATATCTTTCTTCAAAACGAAGATAAAACGCTGTTATTAGAGGGATATTTTCCTGGTTTAAATTGCAAACTAAAAGCGTGAAAGGTGGTCAATGACATTCATTCGTTACATTTCAACTGTGTAATAATGGTTCAAAAGACAATTTTTTTTTTTTTCAAAAAGAAATAAGCATAATGCCGTGTTCACAACAAACACGGTGTACTGTAAACTACTGATTTGACATGTAATTTTGTTTAAATCGCCTACACATTTAATTTGTTCATATCTGTAAACTCAATTTAATGTCGTTTTGTAATACTTAACATAAATACGATTTTAATTTTTAATTATGTCCATGGTTTAAGTGAAAGTTGAGGTATTTCGGTAAAATTGATCTCTGATTTTAATATGCCGGTTTTTAGATTGTTTTGCTTTTGATAATCCATCAGAATTACAGATTGTTACGCTCCTATGATACATATTCATAGATAGGAAAACGATCACAATAGTCCGCAAACTAAACATGAAATCATATCATTTTTACATGTATATCTCTACACTTTGCATCCTTTACTACTGATTACGCATAATCAAAGATGTGGGACGGGTGCAAAAGGGGTTGTAGCGTAAATGAAATGCACTTACATTTGCATTATAAAAATGTTTTATGTGTTTTCAAACAACATATATACCATAAAATGCCCTCGAAACATGTTTTGATAGGAAACAAACAGTTGCAAGTAACACTGATAGAAAATGCATAACGAAATTGAACTTATTCCTACAGGAAATTCAATGTTCTGGGATGTACTTACATTGAGAGATCACAAAGATTATGTCGCTACTGTTTATCAAATACTTTAAATGAAGTTGAAGATGAAAGGCATTTTATTGTTAGCTGTACATTGTCTAACAAACAGCGAATTTTACTATTTGATAAAATAGATCTTTTGGCACAAAATCTAACAAGGGAATCAATTTTTTGTGGCTATTCACAAATGAACCTTTACCAAGTCTGAAACATATTGGTAATTTTATTATAGAATGCTTTGAAATAAGAAACAAATGGAGACCAAATAAATTATTTTTTCTTTGTAATATTTTGCTCGGCTTATTGTTTTATGTCATCTTTGAAGTATAGGTTATTGATATGACACAAGCATAATGTGTTAGGCTCTGGTCCTGTCCTTCACTGCCATAGCTGACCAGTAGTGGTCTATTTTTGTTTGTTGCATTATATGTCTGATCAATCACTGTATTTTGTTGTATTATGACCTTTATGGTTTCTTGGTTAGTATAATAAAAATCTTTCAATAATTCTGTATGTGGGACTACTTTGTTTGCTTTTGTTGTTGTCCATTGCAAGTAGTCGCGTACTGGTGTAGTTTTATACTGACCGATGAAACACAGTGATGGAAATGATCGGGAGTACCCGTAACCAATCAAATACGGGAATTTAATACAAAGCCAAATGCATGTATTTATAAACATGCTTGATATTTATACGTAGTACACCGTACATGCATTTG